>JAXCGZ010009583.1:37500-40000 GCA_037179515.1 Halocaridina rubra
TCTTACTCTAACCCTCTGTTCCCTTCCTTCTAAGTAAGTTTTTATCCATTCCAAGACATTTCCACCTATTCTAGCCATTGCTTGCAGCTTCCTAATAAGTCTCCCATGTGGAACAGTGTCAAACACTTTCTGGAAGTCTAGGAATATGCAATCTGCCCAGCCCTCTCTCTCCTGTAAGATTTGGCTTACCTCATCATAAAATTCTAATAAGCTTGTTACTGTTGATCTACCTTCTCTGAAGCCATGTTGCCTCCTTGACAAAAAGTTGAAGGATTCCAAGTGAAGAGAGATATGTTTCCTTAGTAGTTTCTCCATACCTTTGCAAACTATGCTGGTCAAGGAAACTGGTCTATAGTTCAGAGCCGTATCCCTCCTTCCCCTTTTGAAGATAGGTATCACATTTGCTTGTTTCCAGAATCTTGGAATCTCCCCTGACTCCAGTGACTTTTTAAATATGATACTTAGTGCCACTGATATTGAGTTTGCGCATTTTTTATGTACATGAGGGGATATGTCATCAGGACCTGTAGCTTTATGAACATCTAAATCCATCAGCGCTTTGCATACCTCTGTGGCTGTAAGGTTGATGTTCTCTAATACCGGCCCTTGAGCCTCTCTCTCTGCAATATGAGGGGGTGGGGTATTTTCTACTGTAAATACTGACTGAAACTCCTTGTTCAGTTCTTTGCAGATCTCTTCATCCGTCTCAGTGATGCTTCCTTTTACCTTCAGTTTTCCTCTGATAAAGCTGTGGAAAAGCTTGGGAATTTCTTTAACCTTCCTGGTGATGTCCCTCTCATAGTCTCTTTTTGCCTCTCTTGTTTTACTTAGGTAGTCATTTCTTGCTCTTTTGTAGGTTTGCCAGGCATTTATGTTTTTTCTCCTCCTATGCCTTTTCCAGCATTTGTCTCTCCACTCCTTAGCTCTTTTACACTCATTATCGAACCATTTCTCTCTGGTATGAATTACACCTACTTTGGTGACAGGTATGCAGCAATCTACTATCTTCCCATATTTCTCACAGAAGATGTCATACATTTCTTGTACAGATTTGTTGTAAAATAAGGTTCTCCAGTCAATAACTGCAAAAAGCTCATTCATTTTGATGTAATCTCCTTTCGGATAGTTCCTCCTCATGTCCTCAGTGCCTCTACTCTCAGGCAGAATATCTTCAGTGATATACTCCATCAACAACACACAGTGGTCACTCTTTCCAATTGGTTCATACTCAATTTTTTCAATATCCAACACATTATCTGTGAATACTAGGTCAATTAGTGATGGCTCATCCCCACCCCTGGCCCTCGTTGGTTCCATTACATGTTGGTGTAGAAAATTCCCTTGTACGCAATCTAGGAATCTTGCCCCGAATAAGTCCTCACCACTGTGTGGGTCAAGATTTATCCAATCTATCTCTTTATGATTAAAGTCTCCCATAATCAAAATCCTACATTTTTTTCCCCGTGCCATGTTAACAACTGAGTTTATGACTTCAATAGTACCTATATGACTTTCCTCATAAACTTCTAGCCTATTCTGGTTCCTTGGTGGGTTATATACAACAGTTATTATTATGCTCTCCGGCCCAGTATTTATGCGAGCAACAAGAAATTCCCTGAACTCACTTTCTATAGCCAAGTTTATTTCTTCAACTTGAATCCTTTCACTTATGAGCAGTGCTATCCCTCCACCAGTCCTCTCAGATCTTTCAACCCTTAATATTCTGAAGCCCTTAGGAAAAACTGTGACACTGTTTATGTCCTCACTCGACTTAGTCTCTGTAATTGCTACTATATCTGCCTTACTGTTGTGAATCCTATCTTTTAATTCTACTGCCTTACCAGCTAATCCATCAGCATTTGTGTATAACAATCTTAATGAGGCCCCATCCCCTGATCTTCTGTCATTATCTTCTTTATTTCCCCTATGTCTGGAAGAACTCTGAAATGAAAATTTTTCTTCTCTTTTTCATTTCTTTCCTCATTTAACCTTCTTGCCTCTTCCAACAACTTTTTTATCTTTCCCATTTCTTCCTGTGTTCTGTATCGTCTAATGAACACTTCTTTGAATTCTTGAATGTCTTTTAGACTTTTTTTCTCAACAATAATTCCCTACATGTTTCCCCTCTCTCAAAAAGGTTACTTTTGTTGGTCTTGGCTTTCCTTCCCTCGAATATTTACCTAGTTGGTGTATGTTTACAATATCCTCAGGACCACAAATTACTCTAAGCTTTCTTATCAGGTCTACAACCCTAGCTTTATTTTCTTCAAGTCTCCCCTGCCATGTTGGCTCCTGGGATTCGCTTATGCCTGAGATTACCACTGTCTTCTCTTTATCAAGTGCCTGTTTGATGAGTGGGTTTGCCCTTTCCATCACAACGTCTTTCATTTTTTTGATTACTGTCTCTTTATAGTCAACTGTTTGTATGTTTTCCAGTGCCACCACCTTTACAGCCTCTTTTACTGCCACATTCCCCTTTAGTGCATCAGCAAAGCAAGTT
>JAXCGZ010009583.1:42500-55000 GCA_037179515.1 Halocaridina rubra
GTCACACAAAGAAAAACGACAGACAGAAAAAAACAGTCAAAGTACAGAGGACCCAGAGATATGGAGGACTAGGCTCTGAGATGACAATAGATCTGCTTTTTGAAGGATGAAAGGTCATAAGAATTAGGAAAGACAGAAGGAGGAAGAGAGTTCCAGAGTCTGGAGGTAGATGGGAAGAAGCAGTCGCTGCACCGACCAACCCGCGAGCTACAAATCTCCACACAGTATCCGTGAGATGAAGCCGCTTGACGAGTGTTACGCGGCCTCGGCAGTGGAGGAGGGATGCAACTCGCCAACTCATTAGAGCAGCGATGGAAATAGTAGCGATAGAAAAGCGAAAGGGAAGATACCTTGCGGCGAAGAGAGAGAGAATCCAGGTTAGAAGTAATGAGTCTGACTGCATTAGATTCAACCCTATCAAGAAGATAAGTAAAGAAAGAAGCACCCCAGATGTGTGAGCAGTATTCTAAGCAGGGGCAGATAAGACCTTTGTAAATGTTAAGTAACTGCAATGAGGAAAAGTAATGACGAAAACGAATCAAAACCCCCAATTTTTTGGATGAAGATTTAGAAATTTGGATTATGTGATTCCTCCAAGACAAGTTAGAGGCTATATGGATTCCTAATATGTTGATAGAGTTAAGAGGGTAAATTTCATTAGTTTCGAAGACAATAGGGTTATCAGGAGGAGAAGAAGATAAAGAGATAGCTAGAAACTGTGTCTAGGAGGTATTTAATTTAACTAAATTTTGAGTGCCCCATTCAGATACTCTCTGCAAATCGAAGTTAAGAGTAGAAGAAAGAGTGATACAAGATTGATTATGAGTAACAGATGAAGGTTGTGAAGAAAAGGCAGAGGAAAAGTGAAGGGTAGAATCATCAGCAAAGGCATGAAGAAGAGAGGAAGATGGGGATTGTAGAAGATCATTGATGAAGAGAAGGAAGAGAGTAGGTGAAAGAACAGAGCCTGTGGAACACCATTGGTAACAGAGAAAGGGCTAGATGTTGTGCCATTAACAACTACAGATATAGAACGGTCAGTAAGAAAACTGGAAATCAGAGAACAGAGAGAAGGGGTAAAGCCATAGGCAGGGAGTTTGGCCAACAGAGCCTTGTGCCAGACTCTGTCAAAAGCCTTAGAGATGTCAAGGGCAACAACAAAGGATTCCCCATAGTTCCTCAGAGAAGATGACCATACATGAGTAAGATAGGACAGGAGATCACCAGTGGATCTTGCCTTGTGGAAGCCGTACTGGTGATCAGAGATAAGTGAGTTACATTCAAGGCGTTTCAAGAAGTGAGCATTGAGCAAAGTTTCGAAAACTTTAGCAGTAGAGGAGGTTAGGGCACTAGGTCGGTAGTTTGAAGGAATAGAGCGGTCACCCTTCTTAGGAATAGGTTGAACTAGAGCATGCTTCCAAGATAAAGAATAGATACTGGTTGACAGAATGAGGCAAAAAAGACGGCAAAGCACGGGAGCCAGTTCATTTGCAAATGCCTTAAGGAACCTTGCAGGGATACCATCGAGACCAGATGCCTTGTTCGTCCTTAGCGAGCAAAGAACCTTATGATCTTTGCATGAAGAAAGGATAAGGGAGGGCATAGGGTTAGAGAGGGGAAAAGACTGAGGAACAGGTGTGCTGGAATTGTTGATAGAAGAGTTGGCAGAAAAATGAGAGCCAAAGAGAGTGGCTTTGTCAGTGGGAGAGCAAGCTATAGAACCATCAGAACAAATAAGAGGGGGAAAGCTTGAGTTACAGAAGTTTTTGGAGAGGTTTTTGGCTAAGGACCAGAAGCATTTGTCAGAGGGAGAGGAGTTAAGGTCATCAACTTTCCTTCTTATAAAGGAAGCCTTAGACCTTCGAATCTGAGCAGTACAGTGACTCCTAGCTATAATAAAAGTAGAGTGAGTTAAATCGGAAGGAGAGGCTAGGTAAGATCGGTGAGCCTGATTCCCAGTCTGGATAGCCATGGAGCAGGCACGGTCAAACCAAGGTTTAGGGAGAGAGAAAGTTTTTGTAGAATTGGGGATGTACGCCTCCATTCCCGCGGTCATGATCTCGGCAACTTTTAGAGCTACCTGATCAGGGTTGCGGGACCGAAAGCAGTAGTCATCCTATGGGAAGTCAAAGAGAAAGTTACGCAAATTTTCATGTTGGGTACGCTCGAAGTGCCAAAGGCGGCGCTGAGTAGGAGGGATTGGTGGTGGGGGAGCGAAAATGGAAGAGACTGAGATCATAGAGTGGTCGGATTTACCAAGAGGGGAAAGCACGGAATAAGAGTAGTTTGAAGGGTTGGAAGTAAAAAATAGGTCAAGATTGTTTGCAGCATGTTCGTGACGATCAGGAACGCGAGAAGGATGTTTGATAATTTGCTCCAGATCGTAAGTAATAGAGAAAGCAAGGGCCTTGCTTCCTCCCACATCAGTGAGAGAAATGAAGCCTCACACTGTGGTGTACATTGAAGTCCCCAATGTAGAGAATTTCTGCATGTGGGTGAGAAGATAGCAAGGACTCATGGCACGAGGATAGATATTCAAAGAAAGACACAAACTCGGTGGAGTTTGGAGAACAGTAGCAGAAACAAATGAAGATAATGGTAGTGGAGAGATAGACTTTTAACCAGAGAACATCAAAGTCAGGATATTCAAGGTTTTTGAGCCTCACAGTAGGAGTGTTAGTGTTGCAGTATGCACAGACCCCACCTTTGGAATGAAAACTTGAGTATACAGATTATAGTGAGAGATGTGGAATGGGTCAGTGGAAGCATGTATAGACAGCTGGGTATCAGATAGGAGGAGGAGGTTATGGAGGAGAGTGCCCAAGTGCTGCTCCACAGACGAAAGATTAGAGTTCAGCCCATGAATGTTAGAATAGTGAAGAGTGAAAGAAGCAGATCTATTGGGAGGTGCAAGGTTAAGAGCAGAACCATTACTACCACCAGGCGTGTCTGCCCTCAAGCCAATAGTGGAGGCAACACGATCCCCGGAGATTCTTCGCACCCCACTATACTGGGTACTGGGGGCCATTAGTTGTGAACCTTCCATAAATAATAACAAATGTGAGGAAAAAGAAAGTAAAAGAGACAGATGTGCAGAATGTTTTGAATTGTCAAATGTAATGGAATAGCAAGAGATGTGTAATGAATACGCCAGAATATTCAGTGTAGATGTAGGCATGAGGGAAGAACCGTCCTGAAGGAAGACTCAACCTGGAACTGTCTGGACCAGTCCTAGTTGCATCCTACTACATTCAATCGTAGTCTTTCAACGGGCGGCTGGTGCCATGGTCAGCCTACTAATCATATCTGACACAGCTTTCCAAAGGTTACAGATATGCTAATACCAAATTCAAGCAATGTCTCTGGTTGGAACAAGCAAACGCATCTCTACAAGGCTACCCAGACTTATGCAGGTTGAATATCAGCCCCAGCGTCATCCGGCACCAGTCCATAACTCATAATGTATAAGTTAACATTTGCCCCTTTATACAAGTGTTGGGTTAGGTTATATTAGGTTAGGTCGTCCCAGATCAGGTCAGATTAGGTTAGGGTTACTTAGGTTAGGTTTGGCTAGGTTGTGTTAGGTTAACAAACCAAGCAAAGATAAAGTAAGTTTGAAGAGATAGGCATCACACTTCAGCGGCACCCATTTTTAAATAGTGAAAGGGCAACTTTCCAAGGGGGCAATTGTCCTACCTCCCTATTCCTTCCACACGAGGGTATTACTGAGAATGTAAAGGTAGTACTGCAGGAGGAGGAGCATGAGCAGCAGCCTTGAGATGAGTTTGTACCAATCATTCGTATGATGTTGAGTGATTGCATTCTAGGCTAAATATGTGTGTATAATAAATAATAAATAAAGAAAATACACCAACAGTTTGACTGGCGAGTATGTTAAAAGGAAATAAAACCTTAGAAAAACATTTGTATGACAATTATTAGATTTCTAAGGCTCTGGGACTGTGAATATTTTACACTGTTCATCCATAGATGGAACATTGTTGATTAAAATATTACACCTTCTCTAAAGAAATTTTAAAGTCTCGTTTTGTGCGTCTCTATTGGTCCCCATATGGAGTGGGACACAGACAGAGAGTTTGGCTGTGGTATTAAGGCCGGTTTCCCTTCCTAGCACCCCGCGGTTGGATCGATCTCTGGCCTGTCGGTTCTGGAATCGTGTATAATGACCACTGCTGCTACCGTGATCCCCTGTAAAGAACTAACAGACAGATACTGGGTATTGCTTATGAGTACCCACACTCGCATTTAAAGATCTCAATTACTTCAGAAAACCCTGATGCTTAAGTTTGCGTATGATGATGATGCTAACATTTAGGCCGCAATAATTAACACATGTAGCAGAGTTAGTCTAAGAGGGATTATTATTAAAGGCCCTGAGAATAATCAATAAGCTCCGGAATTAAAGAGTTATGTATGTACCTAAACTCTCTCTCGTCCTAAAAGATACTCCATATCGAAGAAGGTTTCGAACAAACACTTTAAAATGTATTGAAAATAAATAATCTTAATTTTGTGTCACTATTAGTCTCCTTTAAGTCTGTAGCTAGGGAAATAAGGCTGAATGCCCTCCCTAGAGCCCCACAGTGGTGTGGTGTCTATCGTAGGACTGTCAACTCTTGAATCCATCATTGATCACTCTGCTACCGTATTCAACTCTCTCTCTCTGTGTGTGTATATATATATATATATATATATATATATATATATATATATATATATATATATATATATATACATACATATATATATATATATATATATATATATATATATATATATATATATATATATATATATATATATATATATATATATATATACACACATAAATATATGTGAATATGTATATATATATGCTTCACACACACACACACACACATATATATATATATATATATATATATATATATATATATATATATATATATATATATATATATATATATATATATATATATATATATTATATATATATATATATATATATATATATATATATATATATATATATATATATATTTTTTTTTTTTTACAAAAAGTTCATACAAAAAAAAATATTTTTGCTCCTAATTTGATATATTGTTATAGTATTTTGACTTTTAAGGTATTCAACGAAACTAACTTCGATGTACATACTTTTTGTCCCTCATATTGAAGTAGATTTTTTTCTTCTTATGATTGTGACACCAGAACGGGCCAAGAAATAATAAATTAAAACAACTCTTATCAGGTCTGGGCACGAAGAATATATAAAATAAAGAGAAATAGAAATGGAGAGTTTAATGACTTGGCAGTTATGAAGGGATAATATGAGGTGTGTAACGAATATCCAAGAATATTCAGATGACATAATATGTCCATTCAGAAGGTTAGAAAATTTGTGATGGTTAAAATATATTTTATTATTAGGTTTTGTTTGGAGTTTGTATATGTTGTATCTGTTTTCAAATCTCAATAGATGGAAACCCATTTTCTAAGTTTGCTTATGGCAGATGACAATACCCTGTCAGCTTCTTGATAAGCTAATAAGACAAACTAAAGGAGGCAGAGGAATAAAATTAGGCTATTATAATTTCAGCATATCTAATATCGGGTGGGGAAATAAGTATCACATAAGAGCACCCTGTTTTATATATATATATATATATATATATATATATATATATATATATATATATATATATATATATATATATATATATATATATATATATATATATATATATATATATATATATATATATATATATAAGACTGTCGGGGGCATCCGTACTACGACGCGAGAGGTGAAATTCTATGACCGTCGTAGGACGAACAACAGCGAAAGCATTTGCCAAGAATGTCTTCATTGATAGGTTAGTTTTACATTACTCATTCCAGGTTTTTGGATGTGGAACTTGGCCGCGGAAGCATTTGCCAAGAATGTCTTCATTGATCAAGTGTCCTGTGGGGCGGGCATAATATCGAAGAATAGCCTCACCGTATTCCCTGCGTATCGTACAAGGCGACTAAAAGTGGACGGGGTGGGGGGACTGGGAATCCCCCCCCCTTGTACCAACCTCCTGTGAGACGTCAAAGAAGAGGGGGAGAAGAAGGGAGTATAACCTCTCCCCAAACTGTTCTTTTTTTTATGTCGGCTACCCCCCACTTTAAGGGGGAAACAGCCACGGTATATATATATATATATATATATATATATATATATATATATATATATATATATATATATATATATATATATATATATATATATTATTTTTGTTATTTTTGACACTTGCGCGTGTAAACAAGAGTTCATAGAGGGCCAAACAACATTTGGGAAAGACTGTGAGTGAGTGTCATTGGAAGGTTTTGGAGAGGTATTAAGTAGAGAGTATTATAATTTGTAGTAAATGAATGAGCCATACATAGGTTCTCTATATGGGCGCGCATCCGGAGGTAATATTTGAAAGCTGTAAATGAAAGAAGAATGCTTGAAATACGTGATTGGGAATATGCTTGACACGTCTCAATATATCTTATGTCAATATGTGTTTGCTTGTCCGTTATTGCAAACTGTTATTAGTTCTCTGGGGTTTTGTGCCGGAGATATTTTGAATATCGGGTTTATATATTATAACCGTAATTTGGGTTCTTCCGTGAACTAAGAAACCGCCGCTGAGAAGCCAAAGTCAACATGACTTACTGAGTGAGCGTCTTGTAGAGAGCACCATCATCTCTTGTGCAATGGCTTCGTACATACGCTTCTCATCTTACTGAGAATTGTGCGAATAACAACAGTCAGGAGGAGGAAATATTATGTTTTGTTTTTTTGACTAAGAACTTGTTAAATGTATTCCATATGAATATGTATGTATGTCAGATTGTGTTTTGTTCTCTAATGATGTAGCTACTACTTATCAGACAGACATAATGGGAGAGAGGACAGGTATACAGCCAGTCATGGCTGTTGATACAGGCCGATTGGTGTGCCCTATTGGTGTGAATATTTGTGTATCTATTTAAAGAGCCCTATGCGCTTAATTTCCCGTCTCTTGTTAGGATTAACGTTTTACTAAAATATATCGTAGTAAATCCTATTATCATGAAAACTGTGAATGCATTTAGCCTTTGCTGTTTCCACAACTCGACGAATTCCAGTTAAAAAAAAAAAAAAAGTTTCCTTGCCAATCTTCAAAGCTTGACCTCTAGTTTTAGGTGGAATCGTATCCCCTTTTCATTCCCTAAGCACACTGTCAGTACCACGAAGAACTTTAAGAATCGTTACTGGAGCTCATAAAGAAGTGGTGGTGGGACCTTATTCCACACAAGATATTAAAATTATATATTAAAAAAGATATTTATAAGCAAGCTAACGTAATTAATCTAACCTAACCGGAGATTTAGAACCTATCAAAATTTCAGGTCCCAGTTCTTCATGAGTTCCCCGTTTTCATATTCCCCTCCCCTCTTCCATCTAGCTTCGAGTTATGAGAAGTCGAACCCTCTCAGAATGTCCTCATAACCGAAATTACAAATCTATGTCCCCAGCCTCGTAGCATATCTTTGGTGTTTGTGTGTGCGTGTGTATATATATATATATATATATATATATATATATATATATATATATATATATATATATATATGTGTGTGTGTGTGTGTGTGCGTGTGTATGTGTGTGTGTGTGCGTGCGTGAGTGTATGTGTGTGTATGTATGTATTTGTTGGAGAGACCGACGCGCTCCTGATGGGGAGGATTCTGAGCACCAGTCAAACGTTTTTCAGTTTAGAGTCGCGCGGCTATTGCATCATCATTAGGCAGCGTCGTGGGATTTTATTTAGACACGTCCTATGAGGGAGAACTTTACATATATATATATATATATATATATATATATATATATATATATATATATATATATATATATATATATATATATATATTTGTGTGTGTGTGTGCGTGTGTATGTGTGTGTGTGCGCGTGCGTGAGTGTATGTGTGTGTATGTATGTATTTGTTGGAGAGACCGACGCGCTGCTGATGGGGAGGATTCTGAGCACCAGTCAAACGTTTTTCAGTTTAGAGTCGCGCGGCTATTGCATCATCATTAGGCAGCGTCGTGGGATTTTATTTAGACACGTCCTATGAGGGAGAACTTTACATATATATATATATATATATATATATATATATATATATATATATATATATATATATATATATATATATATATATATATATTATTGTTATTATTATTATTATTATGATTGTTGACTGTAGATACAGCTGTCGGTGGTATTTTTGTATGCGTGTGTGTTTACCTAATAGAAATTTCCACAATTTGCTCACGGGAACGATCCCTATAATCGTAACTCCCCATCTCCGGATGGGTTTGACTTTTTACCTACGAAAAACCATCCTATAAATCCTTAAATCGTCCAGGAAATCTCAGATTATTTTGTGGGAGTTAGTTCCTATTCATTCTCTTTACCAGAACCTTTAGAGGATAAGAAGAGGGATGAGGAGTGGCCTCCCTAGTTTGCCTTTGAATTTTAGAGGAACACACTTTGTACTCCAGCTGAGAGGCTTCCAAAAGGCTAGCCGTAAGAAGAACCATTTGTAAGCAGTCAGAGCTGTAGTGATATATATATATATATATATATATATATATATATATATATATATATATATATATATATATATATATATATATAGAGAGAGAGAGAGAGAGAGTCATAGCGATTTACGGCAACAAAAGATGAGAGAGAGAGAGAGAGAGAGAGAGTCCTCAACAGATCAATAACAAGGCAGCCGGTGGTAATAGTGTACTGGGACGCTAAATATAGTTTCCTATAGGCTCTTGCCTACGCTCGCGCGTGCGTACACACATACACACACCATGTGCAGTTAGCTTGCTTATGTACGTGGGTGATACTCATGTCGACCCTCCCCCCTCTCCTTTCCTATCCCCGATTGAGCTAGTGTATATATTTTAAAGCACAAAAAGGGGCCGATGAAGAAGAGCTTGCAAAGCAGCGACCCCATTAGAATGAATGAATTTATTTCCAATTCACTATTGGTTATTGATACTTAAAACTTAAATGATACCAGGAAAAATGAAGAGGAGAATGCATCTGCATAATGAATGATATTTTGTTAGTTAAGTTTAAATGATAGCTCAGGTATAAAATAGGATTCGGTTTTACGTCTCGAACTCCCTTTTCTACTAAGGGCTAGGACGGATGCCTTCTTGCGAAGGACTTGTTTTGGCATGTGTAATCGTTACCCTGAGTGTATGTCCTTACTAACCTCAGTCCGTGACGGGGCGCGAACCCTCGACTTGCCGACACAGAGTCGCGGACGCTACCATTTATTTAACAAAATGTTGGGATGTGGAAGCAAAGATTTTAGTACACCACCACTTAGACATAAAAACTAGAAAATTAGAAATTAAACAGAGCTAACATATGTACAATACTCTATCATGCACACAAACGAATCACTTGGTAAAAAGTAAACAAGAGGCGAGATTGCAGACCCGGAAATTTCATTAATAATAATAATAATAATTACCACTACTACTAGTGATAATAATAATAATAATAATAGTGATTATTCTTCAACACTGTTTGCACTATTAGTCCTAAATTCAATACAGATATGAGGTAGTTAGCTTTAGTAAATATGAGAATAAGGAAATCCTCTTTGGGCCTTTTTTTTTTTTAGACAATCAAACAAACAAGTCCATTTTATGAACTTGGCAGAATTACAAATTAGATATAACTGTTTATGAAGCTGAATGGCAGGAATCGTTATCAGAGTAATAAAGTAGAAGACCATCAATAATAGTAGTTGTTGTTGTTCCCCTTATCATTATCATCATCATTAGCGTCATCACTACTGTTATTAGCCCGATTTCTTCCATCTGACGCAATTCTGTGTATGGCTAGGATCTTACGTAGGATCCTAGCCATACACAGAACCGCGCTAGGTGCGTTTATGAAATCCATTTGTGTGTCTCTAGCTAACTAACAATATGGTATCCTAGGTTTACACTGTTGAAGAAATCGGGCCAATAACAGTGATGACGCTAATGATGATGATGATGATGATGATGATAAGGGGAAAATCTCACGTAGGCTCCTAGCCATACATAGAACCGCGTCAGTGATGATAACATTTAGATACCAAAGGTTAAATAGCATAGAGTTGTAAAGAACAGTGAGAAAATGGTACATTAAAAAATCTAGAGATGGTGATGCCAAGTTACGAACAAGAGAATTAGTTATCGGAGAATCGTATTCTACTACAGTACATTTAGTTTGAATAGAGTGAGAATTCTTACGCTTCTGGTCTAATGGAGGAAGTTTGTACATATAATATGCATTTGAAAGCATTGGAGGAGGAGGAGGAGGAGGATGCATCATTAAACACGCCCTGAAATATGGCTCATGAGCCCTTTCTTTCTTTGACCATAATCATTTATAAACAAACCTGCCACTCGATTCGTTCTTGAAACACGGATGTCATTGCTCTAGTCAAGTCTTTTGCTAGCCCACTCAGGGTCTTGTTTGGATTGTTGATCCTGCGCAGTTCTTGTGTACTAAACCCTGCGCAAGTTCTAGTCCAGGATAAACATGCAATAAGTTGTCAGTCGCATATCAGTTGGTACTATGTTAACGTATCAGCCCGTGGCCTATTCAGTGGTAGTAGACTCTCTCTCTGGCATGGCTTTCTCGTGTCATGTCGGCATTGTTCTTCGTTGTTACTATTAGTTTCGTTGTGTGTGGCGTTCCAAGGATGATATCACTAACAACAACTACAGTGCCAGAGTTAGTTATCTCCTCTTAGCTTTTTATAGTGAAAATAATGTAAAGTGTATAGTGTAGTGGCTAACTATTGCAAGTAATTATTTGAAAATAAAGGAACAATTTCAGTTGCTCTGTCTTGTGTTGGGAAATTGATCGCCCGTTTGTCAAAATGCTGGTTTAACCCATATAGCTTAGGCGGTATAATGTGGTTCATATTGCCCTGTTCCTACCAAGGCAACCCGTGCCGCACATTTTATCTGTTGCTGCTCTCTTTGAATCTGAATTTTATTCGTTTCCCCCCCACAGGAGTAGTAGTTTCTAAATTGTCTTTCATTCGTGATCAATACAATAAAAGTTCCTGTTACTACATATTTTTTTCTATATGGGATTCAAGCAATGTGTAACTAACAAAAGGAACTCTCATATATATATATATATATATATATATATATATATATATATATATATATATATATATATATATATTATATATTGCAGTTTCACTAAGTGTAATGACATTGCCTTCAAAATAAAGTTAACTTTTTTCTTGAATTTGTGCTGTGTGGCGTCTTAAACACAGTAAACACGCAAAGTTAACTTTTTTCTTGAATTTGTGCTATGTGGCGTCTTAAGCACAGTAAACACGCATTGTCTTTTATTTTATGGTCGAAAAAAAGAAAAAACATATACGGTATTACGATATTTGCATCCCACTGAAAATTCTTACCCCTCTTCCAGATATATAGTTATGCATTTGACGCGGTTGACTGCAACAGCATCAGTAAAAGTGGCTCTAACATTATACTGGAAATGAATGAAAGTGATATATTCAAGCGCACAGTTTGATCAAAGCTTGAAATGAAAAAGCAAGCTTATATATATATATATATATATATATATATATATATATATATATATATATATATATATATATATATATATATATATATATATATAACTTTTTTATTTGGATCTAAAACATGACATTGGGACATGTGCCTACTGGCACTCCCAGATCTGCTTAAAGGTTATTATTACAGTGTGGCACTTAAAAATATTTCTTTATACCATAAACTTGATTTAATTTTAGTTTTAACACCTAAGGCATTCACCAATAACACTATTGTAACAGTATCATGAGCTTATGTGCATTCAAAGAAGAATCATAAAACACAAGAGATACAAATGTATTTAATGCTGGATATACACTTTTAATACGTACGTACGTAAGGATTGTATACTACATATCATGTAGTCGTGTATTTGTATAGCAAAGAGAGTTAATGAATGAATACAAATACAAAGAATGAGAAAACTAAGTAATTTTATTCTTATTTAAGTAACTAACTAATAGACAGTATAGAACAAATATATTAATAAATTGATAAATAAGCGTAAGAACGAATAGGCACACGAAGAAACAAGAAACAATTAAAAGACATGAAAAAGGGTGTTACGAACGATGAAATAGGAGGAAGGAGGGGGAGGAGGAGACGGTTCTTGTAGTGAAAATGCCTTGGAGTGGCCACAGACCTGCCCCTCTCCCCACACGAACTATATAGGGCTCTCTCTCTCTCTCTATTGGAAAAGGGGCGGGAGGGAGAAAGGTTGTTGTTGGGCTTTGGAAGCGTGTTCCCGTGGGGGGAGTTGTAGCCCTCTGTTGGGCGTGGGCTGTGGTGTTTTAGAG
>JAXCGZ010009583.1:57500-127178 GCA_037179515.1 Halocaridina rubra
TGGCACCAGTTTCGTGGCATGTCTTTGAACTTTTTCAAGCTTAGCTATGTGCTTTTTCAAGTGCGGATTCCAAAAGGGGGCTGCATATTCGAGTTTTGGCCTCACATAGGTTACATAAATATTTCTGAACATTTCCTTGTCCATGTGCCTGAAGGCTACCCTTACATTTGATAAGAATGCATATGCTGCCCATACTACGCCATTTATATGTATTTCTGGAGACAAATCTGCCAGTATGTTTATCCTAGATCTCTCTCATTTTCTGTCTCTTGAAGTTGTACTCCAGCCACCGAGTAGTCAAGCTTGGGCCTTCTTGCACTTGTACCCATTCTCATTACCTTACATTTTGAGGTATTGAATTTCATTAGCCACTTTTCTGACCACTCATGCAGATTATTTAGATCCTCCTAAAGTTCTCTACCATTGTTCTCGTTTTTTACTTTCTTCACAATCTTTGCATCATCTGCAAACATATTCATGAATGAATTTACAGACTCTGGTAGGTCATTTACATATACAAGGAACAAAAGTGGCCCTAAAACTGAACCCTGTGGAACTCCACTACTAACTCTTCTCCATTCAGACACTGAGTGTCTTACTCTAACCCTCTGTTCCCTTCCTTCTAGGTAAGTTTTTATCCATTCCAAGACATTTCCACCTATTCTAGCCATTGATTGCAGCTTCCTAATAAGTCTCCCATGTGGAACAGTGTCAAACGCTTTCTGGAAGTCTAGGAATATGCAATCTGCCCAGCCCTCTCTTTCCTGTAAGATTTGGCTTACCTCATCATAAAATTCTAATAAGTTTGTTACTGTTGATCTTCCTTCTCTGAAGCCATGTTGCCTCACTGACAAAAAGTTGAAGGATTCCAAGTGAAGAGAGATATGTTTCCTTAGTAGTTTCTCCATAAGTTTGCAAACTATGCTGGTCAAGGAAACTGGTCTATAGTTCAGAGCCGTATCCCTCCTTCCCTTTTTGAAGATAGGTATCACATTTGCTTGTTTCCAGCATCTTGGAATCTCCCCTGACTCCAGTGACTCCTTAAATATGATACTTAGTGCCACTGATATTGTGTTTGCGCATTTTTTAAGCACATGAGGGGATATGTCATCAGGACCTGTAGCTTTATGAACATCTAAATCCATCAGCGCTTTGCATACCTCTGTGGCTGTAAGGTTGATGTTCTCTAATACCGGCCCTTGAGCTTCTATCACTGCAATCTGAGGGGGTGGGGTATTTTCTACTGTAAATACTGACTGAAACTCCTTGTTCAATTCTTTGCAGATCTCTTCGTCCGTCTCAGTGATGCTTCCATCCGCTCTCTTTAGCCTTAAAACCTGTTCTTTTACCTTCAGTTTTCCTCTGATAAAGCTGTGGAAAAGCTTGGGATTTTCTTTAGCCTTCCTGGTGATGTCCCTCTCATAATCTCTCTCTGCCTCTCTCCTTTTACTTAGGTAGTCATTTCTTGCTCTTTTGTAGGTTTGCCAGGCATTTATGTTTTTTCTCCTCCTTTACCTTTTCCAGCATTTGTCTCTCCACTCCTTAGCTCTTTTACACCCATTATCGAACCATTTCTCTCTGGCATGAATCACACCTACTTTGGTGACAGGTATGCAGCAATCTACTATCTTCCCATATTTCTCACAAAAGATGTCTTACATTTCTTGTACAGATTTGTTGTAAAATAAGGTTCTCCAGTCAATAACTGCAAAAAGCTCATTCATTTTGATGTAATCTCCTTTCGGATAGTTCCTCCTCATGTCCTCAGTGCCTCTACTCTCAGGAAGAGTGTGTGTGTGTGTGTGTGTGTGAATCATTGACCTAGTAATTATAAGTCCTAGGTTTAAGTCCTGGTCGGGGTAAAAAATTATTCATGTTTTCGCATATGTAATGTGCTTATTTGAGATATATATATATATATATATATATATATATATATATATATATATATATATATATATATATATATATATATATATATATATATATATATATATATATATATATATATATATATATATATATATATATATATATATATATATATATATATATATATATATAATATTTTATGTATGTATATATATCGCCCCATTCGTTTGCACATATCAGATTCCTCTGAAGATAAGTAATGATCCTGTAGCAAGGATCTGAAAGTTTCTTTTAATTTCCTTTCGTAGACACACGCATTTGACGGAGTGCTGAGATCTTTCCCACTCTGTCCTTTTATATTTCCTTTGTAGAGAACCTTTCATCTGTGTGTCACGTGTTCATATTTTCGTTATATATATATATATATATATATATATATATATATATATATATATATATATATATATATATATATATATATATATATATAGCTACTGTATATTCAGTGTTTGTATGGAGTGTGATTATACCCTTTCCTAAGAAGGATTACTACTCTATTCCTTCCAACTACCGACCTATTGCCCTAACCTCTGCTATACTCATGTATTGTTATCATCTCTGAGGAACAATGGGAAATCCTTTGTTGTTGCCCTTGATATCTCTAAGTCTTTTAAGAGAGTTTGGCACAAGGCTTTGTAGGTAAAAATCCCTGCTTATGGCTTTACCCCTTCTCTTTGTTTACTGATTTCTAGTTTTCCTTCTGACTGTTTTATATCTGTGATTGTTGACCACGCAACATCTAGCTCATTTTCTGTTACCAGTGGTGTTTCACAGGGCTCTGTTGTTCTTTCACTTGCTCTGTTCCTGCTCTTCATAAATGATCTTCTTCAGTCCCCGTCCTCTCTTCTCCACGCCTTTGCCAATGATTCTACCCTTCATTTTTCCTCTGCCATCTCTTCACATTCTTTATATGGTAATCAGTCTCTCATCACTTTTACTCTCATCTCGAATTTGCAGAGGGTATCTGAGTTGGGCCCCCAAAATTTACTTAAATTTTATTCCTCCAAGATACAGTTTCTGGCTATCTATTTATCTTTTCTCCTGATAGCCCTATTGTCTTTGAAACTAATGAAATTTACCCTATTAATTAGGAAGCCTGATAGCCTGTAACTTATCTTGGAGGAGTCACATAATCCAAATTTCTAAATCTGCATCCAGAAAATTTGGGGCATTGTCTCGTTTTTGTCATTACTTTTTCTCTCTCCAGTTTCTTAGAATATATAAAGGTCTTATCCGTCTCTGCCTAGCATACTGCTTCCACATCAGGTGTGCTTCTTCTTACACTTATATTCTTGATAGTGTTTAAGGCAATCAGACTGTCATCATTGATCTTTCTCTCCCTATTAATCTGAATTCTCTTTCTCTTCGCTGTAAGGCATCTTCCCTTTTGTATGTCTTGGCGTCTGTAGGTGTGGAAGTAAACACCATCTTCTTCACCAAGGCTCTATTGCTTAAAGTTACAAACACATACTAAAGTTTTATATATATATATATATATATATATATATATATATATATATATATATATATATATATATATATATATATATATATATATATATATTTACAGGAAGTACCTACTTTGCATAAGCGCGATGCGGTAGGCTAGGCATTCACATTGTTTTTGCGTCTAGGAATTCACTTTGATAACCACATGTTGTTTGATTCCCACATAGATAAAGTATGCAAAAAGGTTACAGGAACATTAATGTACTTATCACGTATAAAAGACAATTTTGAGACTACCACTCGAATAACTGTTGTTGAATCTCTAGCCCTAAGTCACATTAATTACTGCACAACTGTTTGGGGAGCTACCACTAAGACTCAGATAAACAGAATACAGAAGCTTATTAATTTTGCAGCTCGAGTTGCCCTGGGAGGAATAAGAAAATATGACCACATCACACCAGCTCTCAATAAACTTGGGTGGCTGCGGGGAGAAAATAAGGTCGCTTATGCTATTTATGTTTTTGTATTCAAAATTTTGGACCATCATTATCCTAGCTGGCTATTTGATTTAAAAACAGTCAGGGATATAAGGGGAACCAACACAAGACAGAGCAGTGAGCTCTTTATTCACAGAACAAACACAGAAGCAGGTTCTAAGATGATCACTATCAAAGGGCCAACACTCTGGAATAATATTCCAGAGCATCTTAAAAATGCATCCTCCTTCATAGCTTTCAAAGGCAAACTATATAGTTTTCTTTTGGACAAATAGTTGCTGCTCATTAAGAACTAATTATTCTCCTTGTAAGGAAACAAATATGGAAATGATGCCGATAATAACGATCCTGTATCTAGTGGCATACTTACTACTTTATTATTAACATAATTGTTAACATTTTTATTACAGCATTATTATTTTCTATGAAAGCTACATTTGATTTAACTATATGTCTAACCCTCTTATTTATTAGTTTAATTACATGTCTACTTATAAGTTACTATTAATGTTGAATAACCATTGTACAAAATGGAAATAAATGTTTGTTTGTTTGTCTTGCATCAATGTTGCAAAATTTAAATACTAGCTGATGTAATAAAGAGAGACATGGGCAAGCAAATGTGAGACATGAATGAATAGCACATATGAAGGGAGATAAAAAAGTTCGAGGAATACTGCAATTGCTTGAATGCGAGCAGGTGAGAACAAGACAAAACATGTTAGCACGCATCACTGAGACCCTAGCTTTCTGTTAGTTGCTTGCAGTCTATTATTCAGTGACTGTTGCAGAGTGAGGGCTCTCTTAAAAACTTGCTTTCGTGAATCATGGAAAATAGCAGTTGCAAGAGTGAACATTAAATTCTTGATGAAACTCAAATGGAAGGGAATGAAGATTATTTAGGCTTTGCAGAGAGTTTTTGGCAATGATGCTCCAAGAAAACAGCCACATGAGCAATATGTCCCAAAAGCTTTGTGCCCAAACCAGGTGATTCTTTGAACTGATCTTTCATTGGCGATTCTTAGCAAGATTGAGGCTGATGAAGAGCTGTTTATGAGTCGTATTATAATGGGCGATGAGACCTTGATCTACCATAATGATCCTGAAACTAAACTGCAGTTCAAACAATGGCTTCCACGAGGATCATCTGGACCACTCAAGTTCAAATCTGAAAGGTCAATTCAGAAAGTGATAGCTATTGTGTTCTGGGATTCAAAGGGAGTGATGTGGACTTCCTTGTAGGAAAAAGAACTGTTAACAGACCTTATTATGCAGGAGTTTTAATGAAACTGAGGGCAGCATTGGTGTAAAAATGGTGAGGAATGCTGCATGGTCGAATCCTCTTTTACCATGAAAATGCAACAGCACATTCTGCGAGAGTTGTGATAGATGTGATCTGAGAGTTCCGATAGGAAATGTTACCTCACCCACCTTACAGTCCAGATTTCTCCCCATCAGATTTTTATTTTTTTTCCAAGTCTCAAAGAATCACTAAAAGGAGTCCACTTTTAAAACGTAAATGAAGCTAAAAATGCTGTAAACATGTGGTATTGAAAGAGGACTGCTGTGTTTTTTAGAGAAGGCTTAAATGGGTGGAAACATCGTCAATGAAGTGTATCGAGCAGGATGGTAACTGCATTGAAAAATAAGTGCTTTGTGTTTGCTCACTTCAGTTAAAAAAAAACAACTTTTGGAAAAATTATGCAAACTGTTTTATTTATTCTCCTAATAAACATGGTAATTATATGGTATAAGAAATGGTTATATTTTATAAGGAATGGTACATTATAATACATTATATAACTCAGTTTCTGTATTTATCTCACATATCCACACCTCCCTCCCCCCTCATACTCGTATTGCCATCGCAAATGGCTTTTTCTAGGAGCCTCTGAGAGTGATGTGGGTTATCAGAGGGATCAGCTAAAGAGGACTTTATTTTCTCTTCGGAAGAAGGGGCCACAGGGATATGAGGGAGGGGGTCACTGTTAGGTGAGGGCACTGAACTAAGGAAACATCTATTTTGTCACCAGACTCAACCGCTAGGAAAGTGAACCTCTTAATCCCTGGTCCTGCTGCAGCCCATGACAACCCCAACCTTGTCCCTGCGGTGAGTCATCGGTCTTGAATATGAACAGTATTTCCGACACTTACCCTAGGAAGGGGGCGGGCATGATGATCGTACTGAGCCTTCACCTGGTCAGCACAGGTGGGATCTCACCAATTGCAATCCTCTTTCTTGGCCTGCCACTTCTTACAGATGGACTCAGTATGGGCAAGGACACATGAGCAAAGTGGGCGACCATATATTATCTGCACCGGAGAGTGTCCTTTGAAGTTGGTGGTGTTGGGAAGTTCCAGTGAACCCCTGTCGAAGTCTTCTAAGTTGATGTTGCCAGAGGGTGCCGTTTGAGAACGAGACTCTTGATCGCTTTCACGGCAGCCTGTGCATGGTCATTTGGACTGGGGGTAATGCAGAGAAGATACCACATGATGGACATCACTCTATGAACTTTCGAAAGTTGGTGCTGATAAACTGGGGCCCGCAGTCAGTCCTTAGGCGGAGAGGAACACCTGCTTCTTGGAAATACCATCTGACTATACGTATGGTGTGTGAAACAGGCAACACTTCCACAGGGTTACAACAATGAGGAAGGATTTTCTTGCGACACTGAACAAATCTGCAGAGACCGACTCGAAAGGTCGGGTGGGTTTGTCATGGCTCATGAGGGGTTCCTGTTTTTGGTTAGGCTGCAAAATCTGACAGGGTTTGCAGGCATTGACAGTTTTCTTAATGTCAGAATGGATACCAGGCCTGAAATCGGTTTATCTTGCCCGACTCTTTATGGCTTCTACACCTCTGTGGCTGTCATGTAGGTGAGGGAGGGTGCGGCGGCAAAGGGCAGCAGGACTCACAATCCGTTGGCCATAGAAGACTAAGTTCCCCTTCTGCATTAGAGGTTGTCTTGTAATGTCCAGTATGAAAGGATGGCAGCGGATAACTCCTACTAATCGGAAGGAAATCCAGTTAAATACAGTCCGCACTTAGATACTGCCCAGACTGCGGCAAGCAATTCTAGATCAGTGGTGATGTAGAGGGTCTCGGCATCAGCAAGGATATGAAAGCCACACTAAACGAATCGCATCCGGCCTTGGCCATGATGTTGCAGTAGGGCGTAACCAATTCCGTAGAGATGTGAGGTGTCAGTCTGTAGGACAACTGGTAAGATTGGGTCGAAAGGTGCAAGGACAGGTGGTTGGAGTAGTGCTGCCTTGACCCGGCGGAATGCCTCGTTGTGATCCATGGTCCATGATTGGTGGGAGTAGGGAAGTCACAAATGGCACTAACCTTGTCCTCATCTGCGGAAATGCCATCTGATGAAAGGTTGTATTCACAGAAGCTCACATGAGTCGCAGCAACCACAAACTTTTTGCGTTCAGGGTGATCCCATACTTGCGGCACCTAAGAAAGCATCTGGTGTATCCTTAGGAGATGTGTCAAGAAATCTTTATTGTATAGGAGAATATTGTGAACAACCTTAATACAATTTTCTATGCTTTGCAAGGCTAAGTCACATGGAGGCACAAGGCATCACCTGTAGCTGCAAAGCCCATAGGTCCTCTGCAGTGTTTGAAATGTCCATAAGGGGTGATGAAAGTAGTGAATTGTTGATCTTCCTCGGCAAATTCCATTTGCCAGTACCCACATAAGGCATCCGTTGTGGAAAAGTAATGTGCTGACGAGGTGACACCGCGGACAGTGGCAAAGTGTGTTGGAGAGGGATGAGTTTTACTTAACACCTGACAGTTGAGGTGTGTGAGGTCGACCGTGATATGAATACCTCGATCCTTTGGGACGAAAACGAGAGGGTGGCACCATTCCGATGAGTCATCAACAACTGGCCTGATGATGCCATGTTGGGCCATAGAATCAAGTTCATCTCTAACTTGGTTCTGGAATGTGAAGGGGATTGGCCTTGGTGTATGGATGGCGAACGGTATAGCATTATCCCTCATGTGGATTCTCATGGGTTGGCCCACCACTGGCTTCAGTGGGGCAGTGTTTAGATCCACCTTAGAGACCAGTATGTTTTTAAATTCCTGAAAAAGAACTTTGCAGCCAAAGGGGATGTGGTAGCAGAGAGGGGCAATTGAGAATATCTGTTGACATGTTTCACCTCCAAAATTGGTTTAATGAAGTCAGGCGAGATTATCGCCAACTCCTGGCAATGAGCATACGAGAGGAGTGGGGTTTTAATTGCCTCATGGACATGTGTTTTGGCAGTACAGCACCTAGTGCTGAAAGAACCAAAGGGGGGTGTGCCACTGCGGAACCATCTGCAGTAAGCATAGTATTGGAAGACGGGAGCTGCAAGCTACTTCGAGAAATGTGGAGAAGGTCTAGGTGCTGTTTGCCTATAACAGTGACATCCACATCTGTGTCAGGAAGCATCTGGAGATGTGACATAACTTTGCCAAATACCAGATGGACACATATAGGCTTGGGAGTCTTGTTATCGGAGGAAGGAGCTGATCCAACACAACGACAGCTGCCTCTCTTCCTTGCCGGGGATTGTCAAGAAGAGAGAGAGGCTCTACCCTTGGTAGAAGTACCACCCTGTCCATTATCCTTCATCCTCATTCGGCAGCACTTGTCGTAGTGTCCTGTCTTGCTACAAAAGTGGCTCTGGGCGTCCTTGGCGGGGCACTTGGTGGCGCTGGCCCAATGTCCCCGGTGGCTGCAATTGTGACATGGGCCCTCATCAGCGTAGCACTTCCCTGGCCATGCTGACATTTATAAAACTGGCAGGGTCCACTTGTAATTGAAGTGGGGTGGGTAGTTGGAGGCTTCTTTGTCTGATGATTATTCCATATGTTGGAGGAGATAGTGCACAGCTAACTTGGTGAAGAGTGGATGGCAGAGGCTGTACTTCGGGTAGCCTCGTACAAGTGGCAGCAGTTTACTACATCCTGTATTGATGCCCGTGTGCCTTTCGAAATTTGGCGCTGAGTCAATTCCTCATCCCAGACGCCCATTAATACTACCATTTTTACCTGAGTGTCAGCACAGGTCAGTGGGTCACATGAAAATAGGTCTATCTCCTCAGCCAACTTTTTCAATCGCATGTAAAAGTCAGAAAAAGGCTTGCCGTCAGCATGTTTGGTACCCAGGAGTTCACACCTACATAAAGCTTTGTTTCGTTGGCCTGTGATGTATGACTGTAGCTGATTTAGGATTTTATTTACCGTCAAATCTCTATCTGGGGCAATTCCAGGGATGTGTTCTAGTATCCTTTGTACGTCTAGAGACACGCACATCTATAATTGGATCAATTGTTTTTCTCTCGGCATCTTGTGAAGGTCAACCATTGTGAAGAAATCATTCTAATGTTGATGCCACTCCCGAAATAACTGATATGTAGCATCAGCTTGTAATGTTGGGGGGCTCTGTGCCAGTGATTTGTGAGAAATGGGAACTGTAGGTGAAGTTGTAGAAGTTGCAGGAACTATGGATGCAGGTGTAGAAATCGTAGCGGCTGTAGTTGTAGAAATCGTAGAAACTGTAGATGTAGCTGTAGAAATTGTAGGTGCTGTAGAGGTCGGAGAGATTGCAGGTGAAGCTTTAACATGAAGCTCAGCTGGCACGGCTATGTTGGGTGCTGACAATAACTGAATAGGGATCATGAACTATCATTATCTTCCCTTCGTCTAGCTTGAGCTTCTATTCTCCTAGTTTCCTCTGCACAGCATCTAACTTCATTATGTTTCCTTCTGTTGTCCTTTTCTAGCTTACTCTTCTCCCCGTCTGCGAGTCGCATCAAATAGTCTGGACTCCTCAAGGGAGATAATCAAGTGCAGGAATTCAGCAGCAGAAGCTCCAGTAGGATGGGTGTAATGTGGATTGAGAGTGGAAAGTCTGCGGCTTTTTTGAGTGGCCCAGTATGGCTCACTGTGGGCCATGGCCTCAGCTTGGTTACTTTCCAAGTCCACTTGGTCATGTTGAGTGTCCTCACATTCAGCAGAAGGAGGATAACCTTCCATGATAGTCTATTCACTCTTGAATGCTCAGAGCAGCAAAAGACATAATACTTCTGTGTAAAATAGGAAGAGGAGAATATATGTAAGTTTTCAGCAACTGCGGAGAGTGTGTGACTTGTGAGGAGACAGCAAGTTGCCCAGCGGAGTGCTTGATGCTCCAAGTACATTAAGTATGCCGTTGTGCTGAGCGAGCTGGACCATTTAAGTACTGTTATTCCCCGTAAAACACCAGATATATACACAAAGAACACTGTAACATGCACTGCACAACACCATCACTTCTGTAGCACTAGTCTAAGGGGTTCTTATTAAACATGAAGGATGCAGGGGCGGTGTTGATCTGGAATACGCCGCCGGCTTGAGCTTACATGTAATATAACTTGGAACCTTCACAGAAGTTACTCACTGCGCCATGTATGTCTCGGTTTCGATAGTTTTGGTAGGAAACGCCTTCCTCACTGAGGTTCTACTACATAATAAAGTTATATATATACAGGAAGGGAAAACAGCAAACACCTGGTTGTCTCTAGTGGAAGCTCTAGTGGGATGGGTGTAATGTGGATTGAGAGTGGGAAGTCGGCGGCTCTCTTGAGTGACCCAGTGTGGCTCACTGTGGGCCATGGCCTCAGTTTGGTCACTTTCCAAGTCCACCTGGTTATGTTGGGTGTCCTCACACTCACCAGAAGGAGGATAGCCCTCCAAGATAGTCTATTAAACATATAATAGTCTATTAAACACTTGAATGCTCAGAGCAGAAAGAAAAAGTTATATAATTCTTCTGTGAAAAATAGTAAGAGGAGAATTTATGTAAGTTTTCAGCAACTGTAGCTCGTGGATTGGTTGGTGCAGTGACTGCTTCTTCCCATCCACCTCCAACCTCTGGAACTCTCCTCCTCCTGTCTTTATTAATTTTATAACCTATCTTCCTTCAAAAAAGCTGATCTATCGTCATTTCAGGTCCCAATCCTGCCATAAGTCTAGTTCCTCAGTACTTTGACTATTCTTTCAGCCTGTCCTTTTCTCATTGTATATCATTCCCTTATTTTTGCCTTGTCCTTGACCTTCTACTGATTCTTCATCTTAATGTTTTTTTTCGTTCCCAGGCCTGATGAGGGCAATTTTCTTGCCTGTCCCGGTGTCACACTCATAAAAAAGGAAATATATATATATATGTTCCGGTTTTACGTCACGGACTCCCTTATCTACCAAGGGCTAGGACGGTTGCCTTCTTGCGAAGAACTTATTTTGGCAGATGTAATCCTTACGCTGAGTGCATGCCCTTGCTAACCTCAGACCGTGACGGGGCGCGAACCCTCGACCTGACGCCTCAGAGTCGGAGACGCTACCAGTTGAGCCACGGCGACTACGAAATATATATATATATATATATATATATATATATATATATATATATATATATATATATATATATATATATATATATATATATATATATATATAAACTGTGTATGTAAATAATATCTTCTTCTTCGTCTACATCTTTTCCCACTGTTGTGTGGGGTTGATGTTTCTGGCCAGTGTTCTCCATATGTTCCAATCCCATACCTCATCACCCAACAAACCTTTAGATCTCAGGTCGTCATTGATGCAATCCATCCACCTACGCTTTGATCTCTCCCTCCCTCTCCTACCCTGTATATCCATTTCCATCATCCTCCTCCGAACATACTGTTCATCCCTCCTAACGACATGACCATACCACCTTAGGCTACTTTCTTGTATCTTATCTGATATTTCTCTAACTTTTGAGTTATCTCTAATTACCTCATTTCTGATCTTATCGCTTCTTGTCACCCCACACATCCATCTCAACATCCTCATCTCTGCCACATCCAGTTTTTTCCCTTGTGTCTTCTTTATTGCCCATGCCTCTGCTCCATACATCATCGCAGGTCTCACAACTGTCTTATGCACTTTACCCCTCTACTTAATCCCTATTCTCCTGTCGCACAGCGCCCTAGACACTTCTTCCAGTTCTTCCATCCCGCTTGTATTCTGTGGGTTATTTCTGACCCTAGGTCACCATCCTCTGTTACTGTTGATCCCAAATACTTGAACTTTTCAACTCTTTTCAACACCTCCCCCTGCAAATTGACCTCCCCATCCTCATCATCTCTCAACCTCAAGTACTATGTCTTCTTCCTGCTGATTCTCAGTCCTCTATCCTCCATTACTCTTCTCCACTCCTCAAGCTTCTCCTCCTCTACCTCTGATCTGTTGCTACACAGTACGATGTCATCTGCAAAAAACATACACAATGGTGACTGTTCTCTAATACCCTGGGTTACTACATCCAAGACCAGATCAAATAGATATGGGCTCAAAGCAGACCAACATTTACTGAGAGACATTTCGTCAAGCCCACACTGCTCTTACATATCTTGGATGATTCTTACATATTTCTCGGGGACTCCCTTTTCTCTAATACACCTCCACACCTCTTGACGTGGTACTCGATCATATGCCTTTTCCAGGTAATTAAAGATCATATGGAGTCCTCTTTGTTTCTCCCGATGCTTTTCCATCATTTGTCTCAAGGCAAATATGGCATCCACTGTCCCTCTTCCAGACATGAAGCCAAACTGTTCATCCCCAATTGTCGATTCCTCTCTGAGTCTCCTCTCTATGATCTTCTCCCATATCTTCATAGAATGGCTTAACAACTTTATACCTCTATAGTTTTCACACTCATGAATGTCTCCCTTCCCTTTATAAATTGGGATGATTAGGCTTCCTCTCCACTCCCCTGACATCTTTTCCTGACTAAAGATCTTTTGCATATAGTCCCACAAGATATCTATGCCTTCCTCTCCAAGACTCTTCCATACCTCCACTGGCATCTTATCAGGTCCTGCTGCCTTTCCATTTTTAATTTTCCTTACTGCTCGCTCTACCTCTCTAGTAACTGCTGTTGTAACTGCTTCATTTGGAAGTCCTTTTTCAAATACTGCTGTGTGTGTGTGTGTGTGCATGTGTGTGTACACACAAACAGACTTTGAACTTATTTGGTGTTTTAATTTCATTTAAAGTTGGCTTCCCATCGGTATTAATGGTTAAGTATATACAGGTGTCTTCTTGATATGTGGTAAAATATATTTCTATCATAGAAGTAGCTGTTTGGTAGGTAACCTGTGTGTGGTGTCGTATTTATACGGTCTTTATCAAATATTCTTATTGACATAACTGTATTTGATGACTGTGAATGATGTTATATATGGTGTATGTTTGTATATTTCTCCTGAGGGATGGAGCAAAAATATGTCCTCCGTGTTCCCCTGCGTGTCGTAAGAGTCGACTAAATGGGGCAGAGCCAGGGGACTGGGAATCCCCTCTTCTATATATTCTTTTCCCAAACAGTCCCAAACAGTCTTGAGTATTTTGCCTTGATTCAGCCACTCTCCTTACAAGGGGAGAAAAGGCTCAAATATATATATATATATATATATATATATATATATATATATATATATATATATATATATATATATATATATATATATATACACAGTGTTGCCTCACTTATTGCGGTAGTTCGGTTCCGGGACCCGGCGCGAACCCGGAAATCCGCGGAGTAGGATCTGCCTATATGTACATAGATATTTTAATGTATTTTTACGTTTACACTGTATAAACCCTCCCTGTACTGTTAAAAAAACACCCTTTACATTATAAATAACAGCAAGCAATGTAATTTTTTTTATGAAAGTGATAGGAAAACTTACCATGAATGAGGTGACGATGACTTCACATACATAGGTTCCATATTTTACAATAATTTTTACGTTTACATAAAATAGTGGCCGACATCCATAAACTTTTTTCCTTCTTTCAACGTATCTAAGAGTTTCACTTTATCTACAATGGTTAACATTTTCCTTTGCCGCTTAGGCTCACTACAAGAAGCCTTAGAAGATGAAGGATGCTTGGAGGCATTGCAAAGGTTAAAATATGCAAGTAAAAAAATCACAAGCAAAACATATTAATAATAATAAGCACAACATGAATGGCGCACACGAGTGAGGCGAGACAATGGAAGATGGTGGAAGCCTTTGTCCGAAACGCTGATAGCAGTATCGTATTTTACATGTTGCAATACTGTTAGTATTTATGTTTTTTACTGTTATATTATTCTTAGGCTAAGAAATACGTTTTTTTTGTATCAATAACATCATGAAACTACTGGAAATATAAATATATATGCTAGCTCACATAGCTTCGACCCCAATACATTGTACGCTATCGAACACAAGCAAAACGTAAGTTAGACTGAACGAGTTTTTGTCCAAAACGCTGATAGCGGTATCGTATTTTACATGTTGCAATACTGTTAGTATTTATGTTTTTTACTATTATTTACTGTTTTATTACTCTTAGGCTAATAAATACTTTTTTTTATCAATAAAATCATGAAACTACTGGAAATATAAATATATATGCTAGCT
Organism: Halocaridina rubra; assembly: GCA_037179515.1. Classification (NCBI taxonomy): domain Eukaryota; kingdom Metazoa; phylum Arthropoda; class Malacostraca; order Decapoda; family Atyidae; genus Halocaridina; species Halocaridina rubra. The sequence goes on from JAXCGZ010009583.1 coordinate 71,884, forward strand.
CACGTAGCTGCGACCTCAATACATTGTACGCTATCGAACACTATTTCGTATGATGCAATACTGTGAGTTATACTGTACGTACGTATATCATTCAGTTATTAGTACAATGTATATTAATTTAACATTCATCTACTTATTTGATGATTGTACAAAATCTATTGTATTTATTCATTGTAATTTGGACCAAATATTCCTTTTGTAAAGATTATACTGTACTTTTCAAAAGAGGTATCAATAAACGTATCTATCTATCTATCTACATTTTTGTTTTTTTACTATTTTTTACTGTTTTATTATTCGTAGGCTGGGAAATAATTTTCTTTTATCAATTAGATAATGAAATGTTTTTTTCAATAAAAAACAATTAAAATACTGAGAATTTTTTTTTTAATATTTTAATATATTTGCATATACTCATGAAATAAAATAATAATTTATAAAAAAAAAAAAAAACCGCGATTGAGTGAGAAAGCGAGCCAAGAAGCGCGAATAACTGGGGTAACACTGTATATATATATATATATATATATATATATATATATATATATATATATATATTGTGTTAATCTGTTAACCTCACTAGAAATTCCTACCTCCTCTATTGTTGACCTCAAAGGTCAAGTAACTAGACTTTGTGTAAAACAGACCCCCTCTGACATCTGTGTTCGTATGTACATCCTCAACCATCACGTAATACAGTATTTAAATTCCATAGAAGAGATGACGCAGCCAACTCACGGCTCCATTCCACCTTAGAAGCCCAGATAGATAGTTCATTCCGTCTTAAAAGCCCAGTAAGTAAGATCAACTCCTTGGCTCAGTTGAGTAGAACCAGTCAGTCAGCAATTCCGTAAGATTCACTTCATCACATAGTCATAGTCACAGTAGACCAGCGTTTCTCAACCTTTTTTTAAATCAGGGTGCACTTGTAGAGTAAATAAAACTGAGACGCACTTAATATACCAATAAGATAAAATTATCCATAAAGTTGCAAAATAGCAAAATATAAAGAAAATGGCTCTTGAAATAAGCATGTACTTTTAAAACAGAATATATTTTATCAAGTATGATTGTGTGAGAGCTGTGCTTGATGTGCTTTGGCAAATTTTTTTTAATATTATGCCTTATATGTTATAAGCACACACTCATTTCCTCATAAGTACATCTAATATTTGATCTATTTTTACATTTAATGTTGGTATATGGAGAAAATTCTACTTCACAGAGGTATGACGTGGATAATTGCAATAAAATATGCAGTGCTTTACGAGCTGTTGGGGGATTTTCTCTTATGGAAATATAAAACAGATGAATGGGCATCTCTTGTTATTCGATTTTTAAGATGTCCCTCTCACGGCACTTACGTCAAAGGATTACCGCCGATTCCTGTACTCAAATGTCGTTATAGTTGCTGCTCAAATGCTTTAGGATGGGTTGAGAAGCACGCTTTAGGATGGGTTGTTCTAAGATTTTATCTGTAGTTTTTAAAAAATACAAATTTTTTTATATAAAAAAATCATAAATGACTTTTCAATTAACTTGGGGTCGCCCCTGGCTCCCTTTCAGGGCGCACCGGTTGAGAAACGCTGCAGTAGAGGGTTAACATAAAGGTCGCTACACACGATCAAGTAAACTTGACAAGTATGCTTGATCAAGTGACTTGTTCAAGCAAACTGGACCGTCTGTATGGTGAGACTTGATCAAGTATTAGACTTGACAAGTCGCTTTAGGCATGATTGAATTTGAATCATGTCGTCAAGTCAAGTCGTCAAGTTCAGCCGCATCAAAGCGAACCAAGATATGCAGAATTGAAACCTCCTGATGCTTGGGATGGTAATTCCTCAAGTAATAGCAGTCTTGCATCATATGTTTCTAATTTTACGCCGTAAAAATAGTTAGGTGAACGTAATTATAGTTTCAAAGTTAATGTTCATACATGAGGTCATGGTGATAACTAAATAAATACACGAAATAAGTGTATTATTGTTGAATTTCATGCTTATTTTCTCCATTTTTACGTTGTATTAAATAATGATATATCACAAATTGAAAAGGGAATACACGAAATAGGTGTATTATCATAGCATTGGATTTTTGTTTACATTTTTCCTATGTATTACATATAATGATATATCACAAATTGAGATTAAATTAGGTACATGGAAATAAATGTTCATTATTGATATGTGTCCTTATTTCTGTCCCTATTTTCTCAAGGCGTTGAATAGAAATACAGTTAAAATTTGAAGGAGTTTGTTAAATGAAGTGAGTATTATTTCTATAGATACGATGATTTGCTTAACCTTCAAATAGTCAACCTTCAAAACCTCGAAAATTGCACGGCAGGTATCTGGAACTATGTAGCTCATAGCTTGTGGTGAAATTATGGTAGAGTATTTAAGATCTTCATAGCTTCTTCCAGTAGCAAGAAATCGCAGTGTTGCAGTCAATCTTTCGTGGGGAGAAATTGCTTCTCTCATGTTTGTAGTGGTCTTCGCAATTAGTGGTGTTACCAGTGACAGCAGATGTAAGTATGTCGCTTCGTTCATTCGAAGGTAGTTGTGCCAATCACGTGGATAAATCTTCAACTCAGCCAATAGGTTAACATGAGAATATGTTTTCCTCTTCTTCACCCACTCTTTGCACCACTCCCGCCGGTTCTTTCTAGTTGCCTTTCGCTTGGCCACAATACAGAAAGCTGCCAAAGCAAGAGCGTCGTCGTCGTCTGCACTCGACATTGTGATTTCAACTGAAGACTTGTCAAGCATACCTGACCGTGTGGAGGCGAAGGGAAATATCACAATACTTGATGAAATACTTGATCAAGCATACTTGTCAAGTTTACTTGATCGTGTGTAGCCCGCCTCCCTAGTATATATGGTTATTATTTACCTTTCGGCTAGTGAGAATTGTATGAAAACCACAGTATCGTATTAGATTAACACCTTTTTTAATTTCCTATCCCATTTTGCCTGATGTTTGTCTGTACGCTAAAACCACACACGCGCGCGCGCGCGCCACACACACACACACACACACACACACACACACACACACAATCGAAGAAAGTCCCTACACCACGGCGCAAGAATCTTTACCATTTTTTTCCCATTTCATTATCAGTAGTATTATTTCTTTAAATGTATTTTTTTCATTATTTTCATGTTCTTTGGTGTATACTCTGCTCGTTTTATTGTTATTCCACTTATATTAACTCTCTCGTTATTTCATAGTTACATCCTCTTCAGTTAATAGGTTCTATTCACAGAAGTTTTAATAACGATGCTACTAATACTGTTACTACTACTACCACCACCCCGACTAAAATTCTTAACTACGGATTTACCTATTTCTGTTAATTACAGCGTAGTTGTTTATCTTTAAGTAAGGATATTCATTTTTGCTCAATAAGGATTTGACCTGTTTACTATCATTTAGTTTTAACCCCCCCCCACCTTCTGTGACCGTAATGTATATTGCGTCTACTGTCAATGTTTCATTATATGCTCAATTCCTTGAGAAAGGGTTCAGTTAGGACCTAAAATATAGTCATACTTTTCATATGTTGTTGTTTCACTGATGTGCTTCCTTAATATATATATATATATATATATATATATATATATATATATATATATATATATATATATATATATATATATATATATATATATATATATATATATATATATATATATATATATAAACAAACTCAAATCCCGATTTAAAAGTCACCAATTTATCAGATTTCAGAAAGAGCTGACTAAATCTGTAGCAGGAGGGATAGTAATTATAATAATAATGTGTGTGTGTGTGTGTGAGAGAGAGAGAGAGAGAGAGAGAGAGAGAGAGAGAGAGAGAGAGAGAGAGAGAGAGGAGAGAGAGAGAGAGAGATGAAAAGTGCTATAGGCTAATATTTGCTTTGTCTCACAGTAATAATAATTATAATAATAATAATAATAAATATGTGTATGAGAGAGAGAGAGAGAGAGATGAAATGTGCTATAGGCTAATATTTGCTTTGTCTCAGTAATAATAATAATAATGATAATAATAATAATAATAATTGTGTATGAGAGAGAGAGAGAGAGATATGAAAAGTGCTTTAGGCTAAAGTTTGCTTCATCTCTCACAATAATAATTATTTTGAAAAGACTAATAATACCAATAATAAAAATCATAATCAGAAAGTCCCTTATATACTTGTTTTCTGTAAAGAACTTATTAAAGCAAACCATTATTGGGTATACTAAAATATAGGCGAATATGCCTCTCTCTCTCTCTCTCTCTCTCTCTCTCTCTCTCTCTCTCTCTCTCTCTCTCTCTCTCTCTCCTCTCTCTCTCTCTCTCTCTCTCTCTCTCTCTCTCTCGCACACCAATGCTCACAAACACACGCACACCAATGCTTAAAAACGCGTGCGCGCGCACGCATCTCATAGTAAAGTAACATTCTATTGGAGGGACACTTTTCACATTCTCATTATGATGAGGTGTTATTCTGTTACTATTTGAACATGGCTTTGTTTTTACATGCATATATACATGCACACACACATACATTGATATTTGGAATCTAAATAGCCTTTAACGTGTCTCGGAAGACTCACATAATCCAAATTTCTAAATCTTCATCCAAAAACTTGGGGGGAGGGGTGTTGTTTCGTTTTCATTATTACTTTTCTTCATTACACTTACTTAAAATCAATAAAGGTCTTATGCATCCATGCTTAGAATACTGCTCATACATCTGGGGAGCTGCAAATTATACTTACCTCCTTGATAAGGTTGAATCTAAGCCAGTCGACTCATTAATGCCCCTTCTCTTACTTTTAATCTGCATTCTCTTTCTCTTCGCTGTAAGGTATCATCCCTTTCTCTTTTCTGTCGCTACTGCTTCCATCGCTGCTCTGACGAGTTGGCAAGTTGCATCCCTCCCTCACTGCCAATGCTGCGTAGCACCCACCAAGCGGCCTTGTCTCCCAAGTACTGTGTAGAAAATTTGTAGCTCGCAGATTGGTTGGTGCAGCGACTGCTTCTTCCCATCTACCTCCAGACTCAGCAACTCTCTTCCTCCTTTTGTCTTTCCTAAATCATATAACATATCTTCCTGCAAAAAAACAGATATACAGTATTGTCATTTCAGGGCCTTATTCTACCATATCTCTAGGTCCTTAGTACTTCGACTACTCTTTCAGCCTGTCCTTTTCCTACTGTGCATCATTACCTCATCTCTGCCTTTTTTGTCTTAATGTTTTCTTCGTGCCCGCGCCTTTATTGATGGGGGCAATTTTATTGCCTGCTCTGGTATCACTCATTAAAAGAAAAAAGTACAGACTTACATACTAATGCATATCTTTTTGTTCATCCCTTTATTTTTCATTTTTATATATTCATAAATTTGTTTTTGTTTAGTTTCTTTTCCTCTTCCTTCCTGGTGGTCCTCTTGGGGTTTAAAGCGTGCGCGCAGCACCATCACCTCTCCCTTGTCACCCCTATCCTATCTCGACATTCCCCTTCCTCTTTACAAGGCAAATCTCAAAAATTGAAGGGAGACTATAAATTCTGAGCAGACCACCTCTGTGAATCCCTCTTATCTTTACAGATGTATTCCAGATCCAGACGATCCCATCTCTGGGCCCACCAAGGCCTGGCCACCCTCAGGGGTGGATATCGATAACTAACGATGCATATCTCTTCCTACACTAGTACATACAGAAAAAAAATGACAGTTACAACTGTCATTAAGTATAAGGAGACGAATAATGATATTATTATTATTATTTTAATTGTTATCTTTATTATTACTGTTGTTATTTGTAGACGATGGGCTTAAGTAGTAATGTAATGATATGGATGGCTGGAAGGCTTTTAAATGATCCACAGATCCTATTATTTTAACGTCTAACAATCCTTTTCAGGCACAGACGGCAGTGGAAGCCAGACTTCGGCAGCAGAGCCTGAGCTAATATCAGGTAAGACTTTTATTTAATTTTTGTTTTTGAAGATTTTGACTTATGTAATCATTGGTTTGATGGATGTCTGATTTTAGAGAGAAAATAATGAATGTATGAAAAATTCGTAACATACTAACACTATTTGATATATAAAGAAAGGGAAAAAATAATCCTAGCCACGTAAGGTGCTGTATCTAAGAGAATTCTCTTGCCATGCTTCTTATTAGCACTCACCTGCATATTTATTATCTTTTTTTTTCTTTTTTTTCACCCTCTGTCTTTAATATTTATATTCAATTTTAAATTCCGAATATGCTTCGAGACACCATCCACTGAGCTAGTCTATTTTTCCAAGATGTCAGCAAATGTGGTTTTGTGGAGATGGCCCCCTCCATATTCCCACATAATATGAATATTGTAATGGCGCACACCCCATCATTTAGAGTGACTAGAGCTAGTGACAGGCTCCCCCTCTGTGTCTTTTGATTTTTTTTCTCTCCTTTTGCTTGGCCATCTGGCCTGATACCTCATCATTTATTTTTCTCTCTCCTGTTAGCATTCCTAATCCTGCTTACAATGGTGTGCCTTCTTTCTATGGCAAGTTAAGGAGGATGTTTTCAGAATATCCTTCTCCATTAACGTGTCATTCGTTAATGTCGCCTTTTCTTCCTAACCCCCCCCCCCGAAATTAAATGATAATGCATCAGAGGACTGGACCCCCTTCTCCCTTCCATAGTGTTTTATATACTTAAAAGGACTCCAAATACCTTGCTGCTAGTTATTTCAGTAATTCTTCTTGTGTCCTTATATCACCAACGTATCTGCTGCTTCTCAATTCAACAAAATTTCTTTCTTGGACAATAATTACTTCCTTCGTTTTGCACTCTAACCTATTATGTATATATACAGTAATCCCTCGTTTATCGCGGGGGTTCGGTCCCGGGACCGGCCGCGATAGGTGAATTTTCGCGAAGTAGGAACACCTTTAAATTATATATATATATATATATATATATATATATATATATATATATATATATATATATATATATATATATATATATATATATATATATATATATTTTTAAATGACACCACGACGGGCCAAAAATGATAAAATAAAACAGCCTTTATCAGGCTGTAAAGAGAAACAGATGGAGAGTGTTATGACCTGTCAGATATGAAGGGATTATAAAAGATGTGTAATGCATATCCAGCTCTCTGCTGGGTTTTAATATACCTCTGCATTACTTTCATGATGTCTATTCCAAAAATTCTCCTTAGATCTTATTATTATTATTATTATTGGCAACAATAATTTTCCTTTGGTGATGATTGTGGAGATTATTATTAATATTATTATTATTATTACGAAGTTGTAATTAAACCATTATTTTTACAATAAATAATGTAGTTTTGGATGAATGAACGGGAGTTAATTAAAGATTCTCTCTCTCTCTCTCACATTCTAGTCAACCTAACCCCCCCACACTCTCTTTATCCCAGCCAACTACACAGTTATTAAAGTAAATAAATCAACAGATGTACAAACAATGATGAGCCCTTAATAATAATAATAATAGTAATAATAATAATAATAATAATAATAATAATAATAATAATCTCCACAATCATCATCATTGGAAAATTATTATCGCCAATAATAATAATAAGATCTAAGGAGAATTATTTAAATAGACATCATGAAAGTAATGCAGAGATATATTAAAACCCAGCAGAGAGCTGGATTTTCATTACATATCTTTTATAATCCCTTCACATCTGACAGGGCATTACACTCTCCATCTCTGTTTCTCTTTACAGCCTGATGAAGGCTGTCTTATTTTATCATTTTTTGGCCCATCCTGGTGTCACAATAATCTTTAAAAAGAAATTTGTTATTTTCCCTTAAAAAAAATCCGCGATGCACTGAATCCGCGATAGGTGAACTGCGAAATAGCGAGGGATTACTGTGTATATATATATATATATATATATATATATATATATATATATATATATATATATATATATATATATATATATATATATATATATATATATATATAATCAGATTAACACATTATTACTTGTGAAAACTTGAAACGTTTTGTCTTATCCGGGATACGAACCTAGATTGGTACTGATTATATCTTATTGTGTATCCTGGCCAGAGGCATTTCCCCCCTGGTCGGGATTCGGACCTAAGACACATAATTAGTGTGCCAAGGCACTACCACCGACACCACTTACGGTGTTATAAGAAGAAGGCAACCTCACAGCTATTTGCTATGCTGGGAATGAACCCATTGTTCTCAATATTTTTTGTTCTTATTACAGTTTCTTTCCATCCTCACCCGTGGCTTCGTCTTGTCATTTAAGTCAAATCCCATGCTATATAAACATTAGTAATAATCAAGTAACCACATTAACCTGCCGTATGTGAAACATGAAACATATTTTGCCCCTGGCCGAGCTTATTATATTTCATGTTGTCGCGTATGTTAATGAGTTTATTTGCATATATATATATATATATATATATATATATATATATATATATATATATATATATATATATATATATATATATATATATATATATATATATATATATATATACACATACAGTGTTGCCTCACATATCGCGGTAGTTTGGTTCTGGGACCCGGCGCGAACCCGGAAATCCGCGGAGTAGGATCAGCCTATATGTACATAGATATTTTAATGTATTTTTACGTTTACACTGTATAAGCCCTCCCTGTACTGTTAAAAAAACACCCTTTACATTATAAATAACAGCAAGCAACGTAATTTTTTTATGAAAGTGATAGGAAAACTTACCATGAATGAGGTGATGATGACTTGACATACATAGGTTCCATATTTTACAATAATTTTTACGTTTACGTAAAATAGCGGCCGACATCCGCAAACTTTTTTCCTTCTTTCAACATATCTAAGAGTTTCACTTTATCTACAATGGTTAACATTTTCCTTTGCCGCTTAGGCTCACTACAAGAAGTCTTAGAAGATGAAGGATGCTTGGGAGGCATTGCAAAGGTTAAAATATGCGAGTAAAAAAATCACAAGCAAAACATATTAATAATAATAAGCACAACATGAATGGCGCACACGAGTGAGGCGAGACAATGGAAGATGGTGGAAGCCTTTGTCCGAAACGCTGATAGCGGTATCGTATTTTACATGTTGCAATAATGTTAGTAGTTATGTTTTTTTTACTATTTTTTACTGTTATATTATTCTTAGGCTAAGAAATACGTTTTTTTTGTATCAATAAAATCATGAAACTACTGGAAATATAAATATATATGCTAGCTCACGTAGCTTCGACCCCAATACATTGTACGCTATCGAACACAAGCAAAACGTAAGTTAGACTGAACGAGTCTTTGTCCAAAACGCTGATAGCGGTATTGTATTTTACATGTTGCAATACTGTTAGTATTTATGTTTTTTACTAATTTTTACTGTTTTATTATTCTTAGGCTAATAAATACTTTTTTTTATCAATAAAATCATGAAACTACTGGAAATATAAATATATATGCTAGCTCACGTAGCTGCGACCCCAATACATTGTACGCTATCGAACACTATTTTGTATGATGCAGTACTGTGAGTTATACTGTACGTACGTATATCATTCAGTTATTAGTACAGTGTACATTAAATTAAAATTCATCTACTTATTTGATGATTGTACAAAATCTATTGTATTTATTCATTGAAATTTGGACCAAATATTCCTTTTGTAAAGATTATACTGTACTTTTCAAAAGAGGTGGTCAATAAACGTATCTATCTATCTACAATTATGTTTTTTACTATTTTTTACTGTTTTATTATTCGTAGGCTGGGAAATAATTTTTTTTTATCAATTAGATAATGAAATATGTTTTTTCAATAAAAAAAAAAATGAAAATACTGAGAATTTTTTTTTCAATATTTTTGCATATACCCATGAAATAAAATAATAATTTATCCAAAAAACAACGTGATAGAGTGAGAAAGCGAACCAAGAAGCGCGAATAACTGGGGTAACACTGTATATATATATATATATATATATATATATATATATATATATATATATATATATATATATATATATATATATTGTGTTCAGAGACTCTCTGGGCTAGAGAATGACCTGTCTGTCCTATGTACAGTTTACTGCATTCACTATAGTTAATTTAATATACTGTACTCCCACATTAACTTCTGTTTTGTTTTGGCTGACGTTAACTAATTCCTTTCTTAGGGTGATGGAATACTTAAAAGTGAATGGAGACTGTTTTCCTAAAGCATCATTTATGACGCCTTGCTTTTTTTTGAAAAAGAAGAAGGATTTTGTTGAGAATTATTCTCTTTAGGGGCCCTGGGTGAATTGCAAAAGAATCATTTCAACAAAATCCTTCTTCCTTTTCACCAAAAGCTAGGCGTCATAAATGATGCTTTAGGTAAACAGTCTCCATTCACTTTTAAGTATTCCATCACCCTAAGAAAGCAATTAGTTAACGTCAGTGAGATATAATCAGGAAACCTAGCACTTTTTATACACATATCAACGAACAAAATCATAGTATTGATTGGAGTGGTGCCACTATGTTATTATAAAAGTACTTGTCAATTCAAACGAAAAAGTGATCTTCCCTCATTGAAATGAAGGACAATCTCAATTTATCTATGGGGCAATGGACCCCTGACGTAATTGAAAAAACTCTTCTCAAGCACAGCCTCAACGAAGTCATTCCGCAAGATAAGCTCCCAACCAATTATAGAGAAACCCCAAAATATAGCGTTATTTTTTTTATTATTCTCATTGTAAGAAGAACAAATATGGTGATGATGCCATGTCATCTTGTAATCCCACCAGTTGTCGTCAATTGTCATGTGGGCACTATTCCACACGAGGGTTATCGATATGGTGGAATTTTCATCCCACTATTTTACACCAGTATTTGTGGTGTTCTTTCTCTTGGTAGCGTGGTTGGTGATAATAGATAAGCATCTTCTTTATATCGATTTATTTCTAGATTATACTTATTACTCAGAACTCCAATTACTACAGTTCCTGTCACTAACGATTCCAGATTCCCGCTCCCAAAGGGGAGACCATTAAGCCCCGGACAAGATCTGACCTCTCACTCACTAGGCTCTCTTGTGCTACTCATTGCGATGGGTGGGCATCATGGGCGTCACTGTCACCAGGCACTTATAGGCATCTCTGAAATGCCTTGTGAGGCTATAGGTATCTTTAATTGCCTTACGACAGACGAAAATAATGATACTGTATCCAGTGTTGTTATTACTACTTTATTATTAACATTATTGTTAACATTTTCACTATAGCATTATTATTTTCTAGAAGAACTACATTTAATTTAACTGTATGTATTACCCTCTTACTTATTAGTCCAATTACATGTCTACTTATGTTACTTTTACTTTTAGAAGAATAACCATTGTACAAAAATGGAAATAAATGTTTGTTTGTTTGTTTGTATTTGTTGGTTCACTGATGGGCTTCCTTACCAGTTTGTGCTGTATGCTAGCAATTTTTTTTTATGATTGTGACACCAGGACGAAAAAAAAAAGAAAAAAAACATTGGGCCTGGGCACGAAGAAAACAAAGAGAAACAGAGCTGGGGAGTATTGTGAATTGTCAGATGTGAAGGGATAATAAGAAATATGTAACATATATCCACGACTATTCGGTGTTGATGTAGTCATAGAAAGAGAACCGTAACTGAAGGAAGACTTAACATCGAACTGTCCTTGTCAATCTTATTTAAGACTACAAGACCCTTCAGCTGTAGTATAGCTACGGTTGGTTGGTGCCATGGGCCTATCTACTACATGGTGGATATATATAATCAAATAAGCACATTATCATATTTGAAAACATAAATCATATTCCACCCCAATCGGGACTTGAACCTAGGACACACAACTACTGCGCCAAGGCACCACCAACCACACCACAGAAGGTCCAAAAGAGAAACCAACCTCACAGCCCAACCGCTATACTAGGATTGAACGCATTCTATATGTACAAGAAATGATCGAAAATCTTTTGTAAGGAATATGGGAAGATAACCACTTGTTGCATACCCTCCAAAAAATATTATTGTACCAATAAGATCCATCCAATAATCATAATATTGTGCCACCAATAATATTACATCTCTTTCATCAAGTTAGTCTCATTCCCATTCAATCTAAACCACAGCATAACTTTGCCAATAATTATGCCCTTGACAACAGGCAAATTATATGGATAAGTTATGAGAGATTTAGATTATGCTCAAAATATCTGTTATCGGTTTACGTCACAAACTCACTTTACTACTAAGGGACTGGAATATGTGCCTACTCTAGTATATATATATATATATATATATATATATATATATATATATATATATATATATATATATATATATATATATAACAGACGGAATAGTAGAAGGGGTGACACCCTTTTACAAAGAAAATGCTCCAAGTCTAAGACGATATTGTGACAAGGCGAATATGTGCCGTTTTCAAATAAGCACAGTCACTACATGGTAGCCTTCAGGCACATGGACAAGGAAATGTTCAGAAATATTTATGTAACCTATGTGAGGCCAAAACTCGAATATGCAGCCCCCTTTTGGAATCCGCACTTGAAAAAGCACATAGCTAAGCTTGAAAAAGTTCAAAGACATGCCACGAAACAGGTGCCAGAAATACGCAATCTCAGTTATGATGAGAGGCTGAGGGAATTAGACTTGCCATCACTCGAAGCTAGAAGAGTAAGGGGGGATATGGTGACAGTCTTTAAATTCCTTCATGGTTATGATAGAGTGGATAGGGATCGATATTTCGATATGGCTGGCTCTGGAACTAGAGGTCATAGTTTAAAGCTTCGTAAGAAAACTTCTTTGCAGGATGTAAGGAAATACTTTTTCAGTGTAAGAGTAGTTGATAATTGGAATTCGCTAAGCGAGGAGGTAGTTAATGCTATCTCAATCCATAGTTTTAAGGACAGGTACGATAAGTATCACTAAGTCTAAAATGGAACCGATCAGGAGACGGGAAGATACGAGCTTTGGGCTCTTTCCCGTAAACACAATTGGGTAATCACAATTAGGTAATCACTACTGCCTTGTAGGAAGCCTATTTAGGCAGAGGCTAGGTCTGCAACCGATAATTGCAGCGTGGAAGAGAACTGGAGCCCTCACCACATAACATCCAAGAAATAACCTTGGAAAGTCAAACAGAAGCATGGCGATCCATGGTGACCCACGTCCGAGCGATACGGCACTGCGGTAAGGTAATATATATATATATATATATATATATATATATATATATATATATATATATATATATATATATATATATATAAATAATCGAATAGGCACATTATCTTATGTGAAAACATGAATAATTTTTATCCCAGCCGGAACTTGAACCTAGGACACATAATTACTGTGTCAAGGCACTACCAATCATACCTCTGAAGGTCTTGAAAGGGAAACAAACCTTACCGTTATATCTGCTATACTAGGAATGAACGCATTCTAACTGAATGCCGCTCTGTTCATACTACAGATTCCACCAACCTCACTCGTGGCTTCGTTTGTGTATTTAATTCAAATCTCAGTCTCATTTTCACATATGGTAATGTTCTTATTTGATTATTGTTGGTCCCAAAGGAGATTGAGATTTTAATTAAATGCTAAAACGAAGCCACAAGTGAGGTTGGGGGAAACTGTAATATGAACAAAGTGGCATTCAGATAGAATGCGTTCATTCCTAGTATAGCAGATATAGCAGTAAGGTTTGTTTCCCTCTTAGGACCTTCTATGGTGTAGTTGGTAGCGCCTTGGCACGGTAATTATGTTTCCTAGGTTTAAGTCCTGGTCGGGGCAAAAATGAATCATATATATATATATATATATATATATATATATATATATATATATATATATATATATATATATATACTTGCCATATTTTGATTTTGGCAAAATTTTTATGGCCGGATGCCCTTCCTGCCACCAACCCTCCCCATCTACCCGGGCTTGGGTAGATAGAAATGTGTATTGCGAGGGAGAAAGATGTTGAATGCCCTAACTGTATTTAAAAAGAAGGATGTGCACAAGTATACGTGGGTCCGAGTATAATTGCAGCGTGGAAGAGAACTGGAGCCCTCACCACATAACATCCAAGAAATAACCTTGGAAAGTCAAACAGAAGCATGGCGATCCATGGTGACCCACGTCCGAGCGATACGACACTGCGGTAAGGTAAGGTGTATATATATATATATATATATATATATATATATATATATATATATATATATATATATATATATATATATATATATAAATAATCGAATAGGCACATTATCTTATGTGAAAACATGAATAATTTTTATCCCAGCCGGAACTTGAACCTAGGACACATAATTACTGTGTCAAGGCACTACCAACCATACCTCTGAAGGTCTTGAAAGGGAAACAAACCTTACCGTTATATCTGCTATACTAGGAATGAACGCATTCTAACTGAATGCCGCTCTGTTCATACTACAGATTCCACCAACCTCACTCGTGGCTTCGTTTGTGTATTTAATTCAAATCTCAGTCTCATTTTCACATATGGTAATGTTCTTATTTGATTATTGTTGGTCCCAAAGGAGATTGAGATTTTAATTAAATGCTAAAACGAAGCCACAAGTGAGGTTGGGGGAAACTGTAATATGAACAAAGTGGCATTCAGATAGAATGCGTTCATTCCTAGTATAGCAGATATAGCAGTAAGGTTTGTTTCCCTCTTAGGACCTTCTATGGTGTAGTTGGTAGCGCCTTGGCACGGTAATTATGTTTCCTAGGTTTAAGTCCTGGTCGGGGCAAAAATGAATCATATATATATATATATATATATATATATATATATATATATATATATATATATATATATATATATATATATATATATATATATATATATATATATATATACTTGCCATATTTTGATTTTGGCAAAATTTTTATGGCCGGATGCCCTTCCTGCCACCAACCCTCCCCATCTACCCGGGCTTGGGTAGATAGAAATGTGTATTGCGAGGGAGAAAGATGTTGAATGCCCTAACTGTATTTAAAAAGAAGGATGTGCACAAGTATACGTGGGTCCGAGTAGATAATGGAAAAGTAGTTGACAGAACATTAATGGATTATGTTGTGGTGGACAAGAGGGTGAAGGAAGAGTATTGGATGTGTATGTACTGAGGGGAGCTAGTGGTGTAATATCTGATCATTATATAGTGGAGACTAGAATGAGTTGAGGGAAAAGGGAGAAGCGAGAGGTGCGGAAAGGAAGTTAACTTAGTGAGAGAGAGAGAGAGAGAGAGAGAGAGAGAGAGAGAGAGAGAGAGAGAGAGAGAGAGAGAGAGAGAGAGAGAGAGACTGCGTATAAGGCTAGTCTGAGGAATGTGTGGATATAGTGAAAGAGAAAGTTCTTAATTTTGAAATGGATATGCTATAAAACATGATGATTGGCTGTAATTGGAAACAATGCTTAATTTCATTGGAAAGTAGCTTTAACGAAAATCGTTCATATATCAGTAATACATGAAAGTTGTTAAATTTCATTGTACTGGGCTTTGTATTTTGGCAATATCAATTCTGCTGATAATAATAATAAAAAAAAATTGAGTGCTGTGTTATGCATCTGCCGGCAGTGGTCGTTTATGTAAAGAAGAATAAGAAGACCTCAATTCAATCTCAACTCTATGGAAATGGATACGATTAAGACTTTGTCTCGAAAGCGCCAGATAAAGGGGGGGAAAAAGAGAGAAAGAAAGAGTATCGCCAACGACATATGTTCCATCCAATAAAGAGGTCTTTGCCGACAGTGGCACCCCCTCTCAGTTTCCCTAATAGCAGCAAGCAAAAGCTTGATGATGTTGCCGATATAAAGGCGCTTCCCACAGAAATTACGATTGGGTGTGTCAGGAGCGAGTAAATTTGGAAGTTTTTTTTTTTTTTTTTTTAATAGATAAAAGAATTGTGTGACTCCATGTGGTCTCGGATGATGCCCTGATGAGATATAATTGTGTTTAAAGATTCAGTAATGAACTAACTCTATGGATATATTTTTCGAATAACATGCCCAGAATGACTGATAAATACGGAAGAGTAAGATAATATAAAGGCACCTGGTGGTCAGTTATCATTGAAAGGGATGAGGTATTTAGCCAGCTCCAAGAAATATTTTTGTTAATAAAGAAGAATGACTGGGTCGTAATGATAGATGTGTTTTGTGGAATATGGATAGACCATAAAATATTCCCATACAATTTACCAATGATGCCATACCATGATTCGCACACACACACTCGTGGATATCATGCAAGGTAAATGATGATGATTATATATATATATATATATATATATATATATATATATATATATATATATATATATATATATATATATATATATATATATATATATATATATATATATATATATATATATATATATATATATGTATATATATATATATATATACATACACTATGATCCCTCTTATAAGGGGGTAGCTGATCCAAAACAAAGACTTGAATGTTTACTGGAAAAAAATACTCCTCTCGCTCACCCCATTCAGTTGAATTTTACGACATGCTGGTGAACATGTAAGAGGTATTCTTTCCCCTCTCAAGAGGTAATATATATATATATATATATATATATATATATATATATATATATATATATATATATTATATATATATATATATATATATATATATATATATATGATTCGGTTTTACGTCTCGAACTCCCTTTTTCATAGAAGTAAGGGCTAGGACGGATGCCTTCTTGCGAAGGACTTGTTTTGGCATGTGTAATCGTTTCCCTGAGTGTATGCCCTTACTAACCTCAGTCCGTGACGGGGCGCGAACCCTCGACCTGCCGAGACAGAGTCGCGGACGCAACCATTTAGCCACGGAGACTACACACATATATAATATATATATATATATATATATATATATATATATATATATATATATATATATATATATATATATATATATATATATATATATATATATATATATATATATATATATATATATATATATATATATAATATATATATGGATGCAATATATATTATCTATCAGTCTTATCTATATGTGTTTGCATATGGGTACGTGTGTTTTATAACTTTTAAAGTGCGCATTACTTGTATGTGCCACTTAAACTTTAATTTACTGTTACTAATGGAAATAGTGCATTATTATATGAGAACAGAAGCGCCAAGAACATCACAGCCAGTCACAAAATCTCTGAGGCTCAGAAGTATCTCTCTCTGCATCTTACTTTTTGAAAGTATTCAAACTACTCCATATCATGAGGTTCATTAAAAACTCTCAACACACTTAGACTTATTCATTTATCAGCCTAATTATATTTTCCATTATAAAATTTCTCCTTCCATACAGACAATATGCATTGCCCCGAATATATATTCCGGTTCCGTTTTGTGCATCATATTCATTCGTCCTCAAAAATGATTTAATTTTCTGAATTAAAATTGGCAGCATTACAGCTGCACCAACAACTTATAAACAGTTGAGTACAAAGGTTTCAGCTTTTTTAAATAATGTTTAGTATTGGTGTCGATAGATCAGTTCATGACAAGAATCTGTCGAGGGAGAAAAGCTAAATACCTTAATGTCAGTTGCACTTGAAGCAGTGTGTGGTAGTCTCATTTGATTTACGCGCGCGCGCGCTTTTGGAATCCGCGCTTGAAAAAGCACGTAGCTAAGAAGGAAAGAGTTCAAAGACGTGCCACGAAACTGGTGCCAGAAATACGTAATCTCGGTTATTATGAGAGGCTGAGGGAATTATACTTACCATCACTCGAAGCTAGAAGATTGAGAGGGGATATGGTGACAGTCTTTAAATTCCTTCTTGGTTATGATAGATTGGATAGGGATCGATATTTTGATATGGCTGGCTCTAGCACTAGAGGTCATAGTTTGAAGCTTCGTAAGAAAACTTCTTTGCAGGATGTAAGGAAGTACTTTTTCAGTGTTAGAGTAGTTGATAATTGGAATTCACTAAGCGAGGAGGTAGTTAATGCTATCCCAATCCATAGTTTTAAGGACAGGTATGATAAGTATCACTAAGTACAAAATGGAACTGATCTGTAGACGGGAAGATATGAGCTTTAGGCTCTCTCCCGTAAACACAATTAGGTAATCACACGCACATGCGCGTTCATCCCTAATGTAGTAGATAAAAGCTGTAAGGTGTGTTTCCCATTTAGACCTTTTGTGGTGTAGTTGGTAGCACCTTGGCACAGTATTTATATGTTCTAGGTTCAAGTCCCGGTCGGGGTAATAATTACTGTATTCATGTTTTCGCAAATGGTAATGTGCTTATTTGATATACAATATATATATATATATATATATATATATATATATATATATATATATATATATATATATATATATATATATATATATATATATATAAACAACTGATTTACAAATATTTACAGATGCAAGCAAAAACCAACCCATTATCTACCCATGTATTAATGTTTGTATAACTGTACTGCAATGTATTATTACATTATTGTTACTGCATTGATATTCATTAATACTCTATGCTGTATGTTTTATGTACTAGTTAAGTGTCTATAGCCTAAGTACTGTACAGTATCAGACACTCCAACTTACAAACGACTTAGGTTCCAGAAGCCTGTTTGTAAGTAAAATTGTTCATAAGTTGTGTTTAGGGAAGATAAAGTACCGTACATACATATTCAGTGCTGTACATTACTTTTTTTTGTCATTGAGTGTGACACCCGGACAGACAAAAAAGCTGCCCCTCATCAATTAAGGCCAGGCACAAAGAAAACATTGACAAAGGAAAAGAAAAAAGTTATGGACAAGGTAGAAATGAGGTAATGATACAAAAAGGAAATGGACAGACTGAAAGAATAATCAAAGTACTGAGGACCTAGAGATATGGCAAGATTAGGCCCTGAGATGATGATAGATCCACTTTTTGAAGGAACATATGTTAGGAAAGACAGAAGGAGGAAGAGAGTTCCGGAGTCTGGAAGTAAATGGGAAGAAGCAGTCGCTGCACCGACCAGTCCACGAGCTACAAATATCCACACAGTACTTGTCAGACGTGGCCGCTTGGCAAGTGTTACGCGGCATTGGCAGTGGCATAGGGATCCAGCCCGACAACTCACCAGAGCACTGATGCAAGCAGTAGTGATGGAAAAGAGAAAGGGATGGTACTTTGCGGCAAAGAGGAAGAGAATCCAGATTAGAAGTTAGAGAAGGGTCGTTAATGAGTCTGGCTGCCTTAGATTCAACTCTTATCAAGTAGATAAGTATAAGAAGAAGCACCCCAGATGTGCGAGCAGTATTCTAAGCAGGGACAGATTAAACCTTTATGGACTTTGAGTAACAAAAAACTTTAAAAGAGTTAAGGTAATGACGAAAATAAAACAGAACCCCCAACTTTTTGGATGAAGATTTAGAAATTTAGATTATGTGATTCCTCCAAGACAAGTTAGAGGCCATATGGATTCCTAATATGTTGATAGAATTATGAGGGTAAATTCGTTAGTTACTAAGACAATAGGGTTATTAGGAAGAGACGATAAAGAGATAGCCAGAAACTGTGTCTTGGGGGCATTGAATTTTACTAAATTTTGAGTGCCTCACTTAGATACCCTCTGCAAATCGGAGTTGAGAGTAGAATAAAGTGATATGAGACTGATTACAAGTAGCAGATGAAGGTTGTGAAGAAAATACAGAGGAAAAGTGAAGGGTAGAATTGTCAGGAAAGGCATGAAGAAGAGAGGAAGATGGGATTGTAGAAGATCATTGATGAAGAAAAGGAACAAAGTAGGTGAAAGAACAGAGCCCTGTGGAACACCACTGGTAACAGGTAATGGGCTAGATGTTACACCTTCAATAACCACCAATATAAAACGGTCAGAAAGAAAACTGGAAATCAGAGAACAGAGAGAAGGTAAAGCCATAGGCAGGGAGTTTGGCCAACAGAACATTGTACCAGACTCCGTCAAAAGCCTTAGAGATATCAAGTTTGACGACAGGATACACCATAGTTCCTCAGAGAGAATGATCATACATGAGTAAGATAGGACAGGAGGTCACCAGTGGATCTTGCATTGTGGAAGCCGTACTGGTGATTGGAGATAAGTGAGTGAGATTGAAGACGTGAGCATTGAGCAAAGTTTTGAAAACTTTAGGAATAGAAGTGGTTAGGGCAACAGGTCTGTAGTTTGAAGGAATAGAGTGGTCACTTCTTAGGAACAGGTTGCACTAGGACATGCTTCCAAAATGAAGGACAGATACTGGTTGACAGAATGAGGCAAAATATACGGCAAAGCATGGGAGCCAGTTCATCTGCAAATTCCTTAAGGAACCTTGCAGGGATACCATTAGGACCAGATGCCTTGTTTGTCTTTGGCGAGCAAAGAATCTTATGAACTTTTAATGAAAAAAGGATAATGGAGGGCATAGGGTTAAAAAGGGGCAAAGATTAAGGGAGAGGTGCGCTGGAATTGTTTACAGTAAGACGAGAGCCAATAAGAGTGGCTTTGTCAGTGCAAGAGTAAGCTATAGAACTATCAGGATGAATGAGAGGGGGAAAGCTGGAGTTACAGAAGTTTTTGGAGAGATTTTTGGAGAAAAACCAGAAACATTTGTCAGTGGGAGAGGAGTTAAGGTCATCAACTTTCCTTCTTATAAAGGAATCTGTAGACCTTCAAATCTGTGCAGTACAGCAATACCTAGCCACAATAAAAGCAGAGCGAGTTAAATCAGATGGAGAAGCTTGGTACAACCGGTGTGTCCGGTCCCTGGCCTCAATAGCCATGGAGCAGGCAGTACCAAAAGCAGTAGATATCTCATATGAAGTCAAAGAGGAAGTTATGCAAATCTTCACTTTGGGTACGCTGAAAGTGCCAAAGGCGGCGCTGAGTAGAAGGTATTGATGGAGGGGGAGCAAAAATGGAAGGTATTGAGATAAGAGTGGTCAGATTTACCAAGAGGGGAAAGTACAGAATAAGAGTAGTTTGAAGGGTTAGAAGTAAGAAATAGGTCAAGACTGATGGCTGCACGTTCGTGTCGATCTGGAGCACGAGTAGGATGTTTGATAAATTGTTCTAGATCGTGAGTAACAGAGAAAGCAAGGACCTTGCTTCTCCCACTTCAGTGTTAGAAGAATTAAACCACTCACTGTGGTGTACATTGAAGTCTCCAAACTAGAGAACTTTGGCATGTGGGTGATAAGATAGTAAGTACTCTTGGCAAGAGGACAGATCTTCAAAGAAAGATACAAAAGTCACTGGCATTTGGAGAACAGTAGCAGAATCAAAGGAATGTAGTGATAGTGAAAAGATAGATTTTCAGTCAGAGAACATTAAAGTCAGGAGATTTAAGGTCCATGAGCCTTGCAGTAGGAGTGTTAGTGTTGCAGAGGGCACAGACCCCACCTTCGTAATGAAAACGAGAAGACAGGTAATAGTGAGAGATTTGAAATGGGTCAGTGGAAGCATGACTAGACAGCTGGATTTCAGTGAGAAGGATGAGGTTAGGGAGGGAAGTACCCAAGTGCTGTTCCACAGACGAAATTTTAGAGTTCAGGCCATGAATGTTAGAGAAGTGAAGAGGGAAAGAAGCATATCTATCAGGAGGTGCAAGTTTAGGGGCAGAACCATTACTACCACCAGGCTGTCTATCCTCTAGCTAGTAGTGGAGTCAACAAAATCCCCGGAGATTCTTAGCACCCCTCTATGCCCGGTACTAGGGGCCATAAGCTGTGGACTTTCCATAAATATAGCCATTATGAGGAAAAAAAGGGCAAAAAGAAACATATTGTGAAAAGATGTAATAGGACAGTGCAGTACAGTAATACATTCATTAATACATGGGTATATAATGGGTAGCTTTGTGTTCGTATCTTTGAATGTTCATCATTCGGTTGTTTGTAAGCAGCGGAGCTGCTATACTGTATATGTATGTACTGCATCGTAAGATTTTTTACATGAACACAACTTACGAACAGACTTCTGGAACCTAACTTGTTCGTAAGTAAGTCGGGAAGTATATATATACACACACTCGCACAGTCCTCTTTTTATACACGAGGATAGGTTCACAGAAGGCACGTGTAATTCAAATTTCGCTTAATTTAAGTAGTATATTTTTGTAAGGAGTAATGTTAATAGGTAAGGTTATGTTCCACAAGCATGTATAAACACACAATACCAAAGAAATAATCTAGGTAAACACATTTACAAGTACATTAGCAGGCTGAAATATGTATGTATTTAAGCTAAAAATAAACAATTATTAAAGATTTACAAATAAAAAAAAGAATAAACACATTCACTTACACAATATATAGTGGACAAAAAGCGTACTGGAACAACTGGATTGAGGGTATTCAGATTCACTTGCTTTGATGGAAAGTAGGCATGAAGAGTTGCCTGTTGTGCAACCCTCCTCTTTTCTTGCAATATTTCATTGTTACAGGCAACATGTTGCATGACTTTTTGGTATGTCAAGCCTGCAAGCTTTACATTTGGATCTTTTTTATCCAAAATATCCAAGGCATTCTCCAGATAGTTAGAAAATTCAACCAAGTCCTTCATAATGAGTGTTTTCATGGGGCTCACATGAAGTGTGGCTGCTGTCTCCTCTTCCTCCTCCTCACGTTGTCGCTGAGCTTCCATCTCATCCACATCCTTGGCTGTCAACTCCTCTGTGTAGGAAGCAAGCAGGGCGTCCACATCCTCCTCAACTGTGTCAGAGAATCCCACACGTTGTGCCAGCGGAACACACTCAAGCTTCGTCTTCAATATCCTTTCATCAATATTTTTACTTTAATTTTTCTGTATTATCATGTATGGTACGCTAGGTGCTTTTATTTGCATCGAATGTTTTATAGCCGGTGTACTCTCACCACAGTCATAACGGGCCAACATTTGCATTTTTTTCTCAAGACTTATAGACTTTTTCACTCTTTAGTCGCTTGTAGAGGTGGCATCATATGCAATATTGAACAAAAAATAGCAATGAGTTCGAACTCTTGGCTGAGCTCAAGTAACGTAGCAGTTAACATGAACTTTCAAGAATGATAATTCTTTAGGAAAAATGTCAGCTGTCAGTTTCAAAAACACTGTAAAACTAGTCATTGATTTTGTGTGTAGTATCTAAAGCCAGACACCCTGCTTCATGTTTACTTATTTATACACATATCAGAATATAAAAAAGTCTTTATGTTTGATATGGAAGACGAAATAGAAAATGATTAGAGATGAATTCGTGGTAGGAGATTGGCCTACAGGCCACATTGTTCATGCCTCGTTGTATTGATTTCAATGACTGTAGTCTATAAGTTCCTTTCATCCTCTCTTTCATTCCAAGCCTCTGCTCCGTAAAATGCTGTCAGCACAATCACACCTTCATATATCCTTCTCTTTGCATTCATCCCTAAATATCTATTTTCATTACACTTTTCAACCCACCTAGACATTCTTCCTTCCTTCACTCTATGACTTGCATCTATATCCACTTGTCCACTCCTTGATACTTGCGACCCCAGATACTTAAAACTTTCAATTTCTTCAAGCAACTCCCCATTCACTCCTAAATTCAACCTGCCAACATTAACACTCCTCGTGAATCTCATGACTTTACTTTTACCAATATTCACATTCAACTTCCTTCTTTTACACACCCTAACAACTTAGTCACCAAGTGATTCAATTCATTCTCAGCATCAGCCACCAGTACAGTATCATCAGCAAATAGTAATGAAGATGAGGTGGTGTATCTAGAATAGAGAGAGTAAGAAATGAGGATGTCAGGCACTTGGTGAGTTGGGTTTGGACAAGCTCATTCATGACAACCACCACCCCTCCAGGACAAAGAGAGCATTCAATACGGCCAATGTATTTACCTAATTGTGCTTACGGGAAAGAGCCCTATGCTCGAAAAAAACTGTCTCCTGGTCAGTTCCATTTTTTTTTTAAAGTCGATGCTACTTTTCATATAACAATTCTGAGTTTGTGAGTACAGGTATATTTTTCCGTTAAGAAAGTAGCCACATCCCTTGCACATGGTACTTATGTACTACATACATGTACACATGGCCTCATTCCCCCTTTTAAGGGGGATGGCCGATCCAAAAAAACACATTCACCACAACCCACACATACCTCAACTACTCCTCTTAGCTCTTTGGGGGGTAAAAGGAATTTGAAGACTGTCACCATATCCCCCTCAATCTTCTAGCTTCGAGTGGTGGTAAGACTATTTTTATCCTAACCCTACGATGAAGGATATCCTTCAAAAGCTTTTATGCTAAGGCTTAAGGTACTTCATTGCTGATGACAATTTTGGAGGAGAGATCTATTAACTCTTTGGGAGAAGAGTCTTTCTATCACTCTTTTCAACAGGAATGACAGAAACAATGTGCCCTGGAACTTTGTGTAATATATACAGTCCTCTCTGATGCTTGATTAAAAGACTACAACCGAAGGTATTAGGATTCAGCTAGGACTGAACCAGACAATTCCGAGTTGAGTCTTCCTTTAGGATGTTTCTTTTCCTCATGCCTACTTATACACTGAATATACTGGCTATTCATTACATATCCCTTGCTATTCCATTACATTTGACAAGTCACAATACTCCCCACATCTGTCTTTTTCTCTTTTTTTTCCCACATATTTGCTACTATATATGGAAGGTCCACAACTAATTGCCCCCAGTACCCGGCATAAAGAGGTGCGAAGAATCTCTGGGGTTCCTGTTGACTCAACTATTGGCTTGAGGGCAGACACACCTGGTGGTAGTAATGGTTCTGCCCTTAACCTTGCACCTCCCAATAGATCTGCTTCTTTCAATCTTCACTACTCTAACATTCGTGGGCTGAACTCTAATCTTTCGTCTGTGGAACAGCACTTGGGTACTTTCCTCCCTAACCTCCTCCTCCTGTTTGAAACCCAGCTGTCTATACATGCTTCCACTGACCCATTTCGAATCTCTCACTAGAATCTGTATACTCGTTTTCGTTCCAAAGGTGGGGTCTGTGCCTACTGCAACACTAACACTCCTATTGCAAGGTTCATGGACCTTGAATCTCCTGACTTTGATGTTCTCTGGGTTAAAATCTATCACTCCACTACCACTATTTTCCTTTGCTACCGCCACTGTTCTCCAAACTCCACTGAGCTTGTATCTTTCTTTGAATATCTGTCCTCGTGCCATGAGTCCTTGCTATCTTCTCACCCACATACTGAAGTTCTCTACATTGGACACTTCAATGTACACCACAGTGAGTGGCTTCATTCTTCTCACACTGATGTGGGAGGATGTGAGGCCCTTGCTTTCTCTATCACTCACGATCTGGAGCAAATTATCAAACATCCTACTCGTGTTCCTGATCGTCACGAACATGCAGCAAACATTCTTGACCTATTTCTTACTTCTAACCCTTCAAACTGCTCTTATTCTGTGCTTTCCCCTCTTGAAAAATCTGACCACTCTCTGATCTTAATCTCTTCCATTTTCACTCCCCTCCACCAATCCCTACTACTCAGTGCTGCCTTTGGCACTTTGAGCGTACCCAACATGATAATTTGCATAATTACCTCTCTGACTTCCCATGGAATGATTACTGCTTTCGATCCCGCAACCCTAATCAGGTAGCTGTAAAAGTTGCCAAGATCTTGACCTCGGGATTGGAGGCGTACATCCCCACTTCTACAACTACTTTCTCTCCCCCTAAACCTTGGTTTGACTGTGCCTGCTCCATAGCTATCCAGGTCAGGAATCGGGCACACCGATATTACCAAGCCTCTCCTTCCAATTTAACTCACTCTGCTTTTATTGTAGCGAGGAATCGCTGTACTGCTCAGATTCAAAGGTCTAAGGTTTCCTTTATAAGAAGGAAAGTTGGATGACCTTAACTCCTCTCCCACTGACAAATATTCTGGTCCTTAACCAAAAACCCCTCCAAAAACTTCTGTAACTCAAGCTTTCCCCCTCTCATTTGTTCTGATGGTTCTATAGCTTGCTTTCCCACTGACAAAGCCACTCTCTTTGGCTCTCATTTTTCTGCCAACTCTTCTATAAACGATTCCAGCACACCTGTTCCTCAATCTTTACCCCTTTCTAACCCTATGCCCTCCCTTATCCTTTCTTCACGCAAAGTTCATAAGGTTCATCGCTCGCTAAAGACGAACAAGGCTTCTGGTCCCGATGGTATCCCTGCAAGGTTCCTTAAGGAGTTTGCAGATGAACTGGCTCCCATGCTTTGCCATCTTTTTCGCCTCATTCTGTCAACCAGTATCTATCCTTCATCTTGGAAGCATGCTGTAGTTTAACCTGTTCCTAAAAAGGGTGACCGTTCTATTCCTTCATACTACCGACCTATTAGCCTAACCTCCTCTATTGCTAAAGTTTTCGAAACTTTGCTGAATGCTTACTTCCTGAAATTGAAATGCCTTGAATCTAACTCACTTATCTCCGATCACCAGTACGGCTTCTGCAAGGCAAGATCCACTGGCGACCTCCTGTCCTATCTTACTCATGTATAGTCATCTTCTATGGGGAACTTTGGGGAATCCTTTGTCGTCACCCTTGATATCTCTAAGGCTTTTGACAGAGCCTGACACAAGACTCTGTTGGCCAAAGTCCCTGCCTATGGCTATACCCATTCTTTCTGTTCTCTGATTTCCAGTTTTCTTTCTGACCGTTTTATATCTGTAGTTGTTGATGGTGCAACATCTAGCCCTTTCTTTGTTACTAGTGATGTTCCTCAGGGCTCTGTTCTTTTACCTACTCTGTTCCTTCTCTTCATCAATGATCATCTACAATCCCCATCTGCCTCTCTTTTTCATGCCTTTGCTGATGATTCTACCCTTCATTTTTCCTCTGCCTTTTCTTCACAACCTTCATCTGCTACTCGTAAATAGTCTCGTATCACTTTTTCTTCTACCCTTAACTAAGATTTGCAGAGGGTATCTGAGTGGGATCTGCCTCTCTTTTTCATGCCTTTGCTGATGATCCTACCCTTCATTTTTCCTCTGCCTTTTCTTCACAACCTTCATCTGCTACTCGTAAGTAGTCACATATCACTCTTTCTTCTACTCTCAACTAAGATTTGCAGAGGGTATCTGAGTGGGGCACTCAAAATTTAGTTAAATTCAATGCCTCCAAGACACAGTTTCTGGCTATCTCTTTATATTCTTCTCCTCCTGATAACCCTATTGTCTTCGAAACTAACGAAATTTACCCTCTTAATTCTATCAACATATTAGGAATCCATATTGCCTCTAACCTGTCTTGGATCACATAATCTAAATTTCTAAATCTTCATCCAAAAAATTGGGGTTTTGTTTCGTTTCCGTCATTACTTTCCCTCTTTACAGGTACTTAAAATTTATAAAGGTCTTATCTGTCCCCACTTAGAATACTGCTCTCACATCTGGGGTGCTTCTTCTTATATTTATCTCCTTGATAGGCTTGCATCTAAGTCAGTCAGACTCATCAATGATCCCTATCTTACTTCTATTCTGGATTCTATCTCTCTTCGCCGTAAGGTATCTTCCCTTTCTCTCTTCTATAGCTGCTCTGATGAGTTGGCGTGTTGCATTCCTCCCCCACTGCCGAGGCCGCGTAACACTCGCCAAGTGGCCTCATCTCACAGGTACTTTGTGGAGATTTGTAGCTCGCGGATTGGTCGGCGCAGCGACTGCTTCTTCCCATCTACCTCCAGACTCTGGAACTCTCATCTTCCTTCTGTGTTTTCTAATTCTTATGACCTTTCATCCTACAAAAAGCAGATCTATCGTTATCTCAGGGCCTAGTCCTCAATATCTCTGGGTCCTCTGTACCTTGATTGTTTTTTATGTCTGTCGATTTCCTTTTCATGTTATTACCTCATCTCTTCCTTGTCCTTAACCTTATTCTTTTCCTTCATTTTTGTGTTTTCTCGTACCCGGGCCTTTATTGATTAGGGCAGTTTTTGCCTGTCCCAGTGTCACACTAAAAAAAAAAAAAAATGAAATTTTTTCACTTCAACATTATATATATATATATATATATATATATATATATATATATATATATATATATATATATATATATATATATATATATATATATATATATATATATATATATATATATATGACATTTTTACCCCGACCAGAACTTGAACCTGGGACTTATGATTACTAAGGCAAGGCGCTACCAACTATACCACAGAAGGTTAAAGAGAAACAGACCTTACAGCTTATATCTGTGTTTTGAGTTGGTTTGCACACATGGAGAGGATGAGTGATGAACGAATAATGAAAAGAATGTGAAGTGTAGAAGTGATTAGAGTTAGGTCAATAGGGAGACCTAGAATGAGATGAATGGATGACTTGAAAAGGGCACTGAATGCATGTGTAATGTCAGTGGAGCAAGGACGAGTGCATGCAAGATATAATAATAAGTGGAGGAAGATTGTGTATAGATGACACGGGCTAAAGGTTTTTCTCTCACCTGCTAGCTCAGTGAACTGTGATGATGGATGGGTGTAAGGGAAATGGCCATGTATTTAAGTGGTGGGGAAAACCAGGTGTGGCTGTCGGGCTCATTGTAGATTATCCTTGCCCGCCCACCTTGTGGGTGACCCAAGCAGGATGGGAGGGGGGAAACGTGGCAACCTTTTACCCCCAAGGAGCTAAGAGGAGTAGTTGAGGTATGTGTGGGTTGTGGTGACTGTGTTTTTTGTCTCGGCCATTCCCCCTACAAGAGGGAATGAGGCCGTGTGTACATGTATGTAATACATAAGTACCACGTGCTAGGGACTTGGCTACTTTTTCAACGGAAAAATATACCTGTACTCACAAACTCAGAATTGTTATATGAAGTAAGGATTACCGGTGCTACTTCCGCTTGATACGTACAAAGAAAAATTATCCACTAGGTTAGGAAGTAGATTCGTGACACATAGATAAGCGGAAGTGGCACCGGAGTATCTATCCCGAACACAAGTTGCCATTAACCCAAACCCCCCAGAAAAAATTTGAGCGTCTCATAAGCTATTTTATACCTATTTCCTTGATTTAATTTTTTTTGGTGACACCAGGACGGGCCAAAAAATAAAATAAAACAGCCTTTATCGGGCCTGGGCACGAGGAATACATAAAGAGAAACAGAGATGGAGAATGTAATGACCTGTCAGATGTGAAGGGATTATAAAAGATGTGTAATGAATATCCAAGCATATTCAGTGTAGCTGTAGGCATAGAAAAAGAACCGTAACTGAAGGAAGACTTAACATCGAACTGTCCTGGACAAACCTATTTATAAGTTAAAAAACCTTCAGCTGGTCACTGTAACATTATATATGTGTATCACATAAAAATATTAATGTGCCACTGATATTTCTCTTTTTCGCCAACTTAGAATTACGTACCTGTCACTGAAGGAAGTTGGAACGCACGAGAGAGAGAGATTCAGGTAGGGTGTCTAGTGTAAGGAGAGAGAGAGAGATTCAGGTAGGGTGTCTAGTGTAAGGAGAGAGAGAGAGAGAGAGAGAGAGAGAGAGAGAGAGAGAGAGAGAGAGGAGAGAGAGAGAGAGATTCAGGTAGGGTGTCTAGTGTGTAAGGAGAGAGAGAGAGAGAGATTGATTCAGGTAGGGTGTTTGTAATGTGTAAGGAGAGAGAAAATCTGGTAGGGTGTTTGTACTGTGGAGCAAAAAAAGAACTATGGTATGCTAAGCATTCGTACTCATCTCTGCCAGACGTATGCATGTACATTCGGTTGTAATCCGTGTTAGAAGGAGTGATAATGTTGATTGTAATCAAGGGAAATTGCTTGGAAAATACGTCATAAATGATATTTGTTGTAGAATATAGATAAGGTTTGCCTTCCCTCAATTGCTTTTCGACAGATGGAGTAATCTCTCCAGTTCTTCTTCTTCCCAGGCTGCCGCCATGGAGTCATTTATGCATATTCCTCCCCCTCCTCCCCCGCCTTAGGATTCTTTAGATGAGGAGAGTTGAAGCGGTCAGCTCGGCTTCTTTCCCCCCTCCCCCTCCCCATTGCTTATGCATGTCGAGTGAGTCTAGTCGAGATCAAGATTGAATGATCGAAGCCGTTATGTAAAAAAAAAAAAAAAATGAGGTCATTTTATGTAACCGTCTATTCCTTTCTCTATATCTATTTTACTGGTGTTTCTATTTTGCTCGTACAGCTTTAAGTCCCTTTCCATTTAATCTGAAGAACAAATCCAGCTTTCGACAAATACGATTATAATTCCCAAAAGGGAAAATCCAAGATTATTTTTTTCTGTATTGGCATTGAAGACCACCACTTTTTGTATTGAAAATTACCTCGAGGCATTTATTAGCTACACTGATTTTTTTCCACTTGCTGTAAATGCTCTTCGCATCGTGTTCTTAAACGTATGAATATAGTTTCTCAAATTAATTTATTTTTTCTTTGCCACCAATGCTTCAGATATTTGGGCAAACTAACATCCTGATCTACATTTCTTTTCTTGTGTGTGTGATGACTTTCTAAATGGTCGTTTCCAGGACATCATATAGGTTGAAGTTGTTGCTTAGAAAACCCTTCGAATGCATTGCAAGACAAACTTGGGCTTCTTGCAACCTTCTGGAATGGTAAGACACTAATATACATACAGTACTTTGATAAAATCCCTCGTGGTAATAATTATCGTATGTGATCTTCCTTTGGCAGTGTATTTTGCAATTATTTTTCAGTCATCTTCTTTCTGGGCTATGGTAAACACACACGATTTTTAAAGTCCTTCATGGTTTTGACGGAGTGAACAGGGATCAATATTTTTTATATGATTGGCTCTAGAACTAGAGGTCATAGTGTGAAGAATCGTAAGAAAAATTCTTTGTAGTATTTAAGGAAGTGTGAGAAGAGTTGATGATTAAAATTCGTAAAGCGAGGAGGTAGTTAACGCTGACTGAATTCATAGTGTTAAAGATGAGAAGTAGCATTGACTTTAAAAAAGAAATGGAACTGACCAGGAGACGGAGAGTTACGAACATAGGGCTCTTTCCCGTAAGCACAATTAGGTAATTATATTGGACGTATTGAAATGCTCTCTGTCCTGGAGGGGGGTGGCGGTGGTCATGAATGAGCTGGCTAGTACAGTGGTAACGCGCTGGCTTCGCATTCACGAGGTCGAAAGATCGGTTCCCGTCCAAGACCGAGAGTTTAAGCTGTTTACTGGCAGGTACCGCTGTGGTTGGGCACCACAGTGGGGGGTTGGGGCTTGCCTCGGCTTACGAATACCCATTATATTGTAATGGAAATAAAGGTTTATTATTATTGTCCAAACCCAACTCACCAATTCTCTCTTTTTAAAATTTTCTTTAAAAACCTTCCGTTTTGTAGTCCTATGATATGCAACACACACAGAATTGGTGTTTCTCAGTTATGAGGTTCTTTATTTTGGATGCCACTCTAATGGACCTACAAGCATGATTCATCTTGTGTGTGTGTGTGTTTTTTTTTTACCTAAATGTGTTCAGGGGAAAGACCCCAAGCTTGTAACTTCCCGTCTCCTGATCGGTTCCAATTCACCTTAGTGATACTTATATTTGTCCTTAAAACCATGGATATGCTTTAGCATCAACTACCTCCTCGCTTAGCTAATTCCAATTATCAACTACTCTTACACTAAAAAAGTATTTCCTAACATCATGCAAAGAAGTTTTCTTACGAAGCTTCAAACTATGACCTCTAGATCTAGTGCCAGCCATATAAAAATATCGATCCCTATCCACTTTATCATAACCATGAAGGAATTTAAAGACTGTCACCATATTCCCCTCAATCTTCTAGCTTCGAGTGATGGTAAGTCTAATTCCCTCAGCCTCTCAGTTTGTGTGCGTGATCTTCCCGTGTATTGTTACTATGATGTACACTGTAAGAATAAAAATATAAAATAATTGAAATGTGATTTACACTTGACATAAAAAGAAGGGTTAAGATTCGTATTATGCTCTCCTTTCATAGCCTACTCGAGAAATCAGCCTTACCACCACCAATTCCAAAAATGCTAAATAAACACCCAAATTCACCTTGTAAAGGTATGAAAGACTTCAAACTTGAGTTAGGTTAGATTAGTTATATTAGTTATATGTGTCCTGTGGTGGCGGGCACAGCATCAAAGAATAGCCTCAATGTATTCCCTGCGTGTAGTAAAAGGCGACTAAAAGTGGACGGGGCGGGGGGACTAGGAATCCCCCCCCTTGTATCAACCTCCTGCGAGACGTCAAAGAAGAAGGGGAGTAGAGGGGAAAATAACTTCTCCCCAAACTCTAGGTTTGGGGTGTCTAAATGTGCATGGTTGTAGTACAACAGAGAGCAAAAGATGTGAGATTGGATATATGTTTGGTAGGAGGAGGATGGATGTATTGGCATTGTGTGAGACGAAGATGAAAGGAAAAGGAGAAGTGGCATTTGGTGATGTGACGGATAGGGTGTCTGGGGTTGAAAGGGGGAGAGCGAGAGAAGGTGTGGCATTATTGCTGAGTGAATGGATGGTAAATAAGGTAGTGGAATGGAAAGAAGTGTCATCTAGGCTGATGTGGGTGAGGGCTAGGATAGGAAGACTATGTTGGGCTTTTGTTATTGCGTATGGGCCAGGACGTGAGAGAAGTGAGGAAGAGCGGGATGAATTCTGGAATGAGTTAACCAGATGTGTGGATGGTCTGAGTAGAAGGAACTATGTAGTTGTGTTGGGTGACTTAAATGCCAGAGTTGGTGATGGAGAGATAGAATGTGTTGTAGGAAAGTGTGGGGTACCAGGTGGGAATGAGAGTGGTGAGAGACTGTTAGATATGTGTGTGGAGCAAGAGTTGGTGATAGGTAATAGTTTATTTAAGAAGAAGTTAATAAATAAGTATACATGGATGAGAGTAGCAAATGGAAGAGTGAAAGAAAGAGCATTGATGGATTATGTGTTGGTAGCAAAGAGCATGGTTGGTAGAGTGAAAGATATGCATGCATTTAGGGGTGTGGCTACTGGGATGTCTGATCATTTTTTGGTTGAAGCAAAAGTGGTAGTAGCAAAAGAGTGAGGAAATAGTGTTGGGGGATGTAGAAGGGAAATAGTGAAGGTGGAAGAGTTGAAAAAGCCAGAGAAGAGACAGGAATATCAGGACAGGTTGAGAGTGGCATATGACAGGGTGAAAGAAAGAGAAGTTGGAGAGGAATGGGGGTTGATGAAAGAATGTTTTGTGGGACATGCAAGTGATGTGTGTGGAAAGAGGTTTGTTGGAGGTGGCATGAGGAGGGGCAGCGAGTGGTGGAATGAAGGGGTGAAAATGAAGGTGGAAGAGAAAAATTGGGCTTTTGAAGAATGGCTGCAGTGTAAAAGTAGGGAGAAGTATGAAAGATATAGGGAGAAAAATGTGGAAACCAAGTGGAAGGTAGAGGAAGAGAAGAGGTTGGCAAATGTTAGGTGGGGACAGGATTTTAGTAGGTCAAATGAGGGGAATAAAAAGTCGTATTGGAAAGAAGTGAAGAGAGTAAGGAAGGGTGGATCGAGGATGGAAGAGACAGTGAAAGATGTGAATGGACAGATGTTAAGAGGGAACGATGCAAGGAAAAGATGGCCAGAATATTTTGAGTGCTTGCTGAATGTTGATGAAGATAGAGAGGCAGCTATAGTGGCAGTGGGAGGTGTTCAAGGGCCAGTATTGGGAGATGAAAATGAGAGAGAGATTACAAGAGAGGAGGTGAAAAGGGCATTGTATGAAGCAAAAGCAGGTAAAGCACCTGGAATGGATGGTGTGAGAGCAGAGATGTTGAAAGAAGGGGGTGTTACTGCATTGGAATGGTTAGTGAAAATGTTTAATATATGCTTTATGTTGTCATTGGTGCCAGTGGAATTGGTGATTGCCTGTATAGTGCCCCTATACAAAAGTAAGGGAGATGTGTATGAATGCAGTAATTTTAAGGGTATAAGTTTGTTGAGTGTGGTAGGAAAAGTGTATGGTAGGATACTGGTTAATAGGATTAGGGATAAGACAGAATATGTGATCGCGGAAGTGCAGAGTGGTTTTAGGAGAGGTAGAGGTTGTATAGATCAGATTTTTATAGTTGGGGAGTTATGTGAGAAATATTTAGCAAAGGGTAAGGATGTGTATTTTGCATTTTTGGATCTGGAGAAAGCATATGTGGATTGTTTTGAGATTTTATGGAATTAATGGTAAATTGTTGCATGCAGTGAAGAGTTTGTATGAGGGCAGTAGAGCTTGTGTAAGGGTAGGGAATGAAGTGAGTGAGTGGTTTCCAGTGAGTGTGGGACTGAGACATGGATGTGTGATGTCACCATGGCTGTTCAATTTGTATATTGATGGAGTTGTAAGAGAGGTGAATGAGCGAGTACGTGGTCGAGGTTTGAGAATGGTAAATGGGGATGATAACGAGTGGGAGCTGAGTCAGTTGTTGTTTGCAGATGATACTGTGGTGGTGGCAGATTCAGAGGAAAAGTGTGTCAGTTAGTGTCAGAATTTGGAATGGTGTGTGAGAGAAGGAAGTTGCGAGTGAATGTGGGAAAGAGTAAGGTTATGAGGTTTACAAGAAATGAGGATGGTGCTGGATTGAATGTTATGTTGAATTGAAAGACAATTGAGGAAGTTAAGCAGTTTAAGTATTTAGGATCGGTTGTAGCTGCAAATGGTGGAGTGGAAGCAGATGTGTGTCACAGAGTGAATGAAGGATGTAAAGTGTTGGGTGCATTGAAAGGAGTGATGAAGAATAGAGGGTTGGAAATGAATGTCAAGAAAGTTTTGTATGAGAAAGTGGTTGTGCCAACTGTGATGTATGGATCAGAGTTATGGGGTATGAAAGTAAGTGAGAGACGGAAACTAAATGTGTTTGAGATGAAATGCCTGAGGAAAATGATTGGTGTATCTCGATTGGATAGGGATGTGAGGGAAGCAAGCAAGCGTGCTAGAAATAGGAATGAGTGGCGAGCGATTGTGATGCAGCTCTGATGGGCATCTGCTGTTACCACGGGGCTGCATCTTACAGAGGTAGCCCTGTGGTAGGGGCAGTAGGAGGAGTTGGCATTTGTGAAGCGACACAGGTTGTGGAAGAGCCGGGAGGATGGGCTGTGGCACTCCAGCAGTGCCATCTGAATGGTCGCTAGCTCCCTCGTCATTGCCATAGAGCAAAGTAATCCCCCTATTGTTTTCCTTTCTTGATGTCGGCTACCCCCCAATTTTAAAGGGGGAAACAGCCAAGGTACATAGATATTATTATTGTGACACCAGGATGGGCCAAAAAATGATAATATAAAACAGCCTTTATCAGGCTGTAAAGAGAAACAGAGATGGAGAGTGTAATGACCTGTCAGATGTGAAGGGATTATAAAAGATGTGTAATGAATCTCTAGCTCTCTGCTGGGTTTTAATATACCTATGCATTACTTTCATGATGTCTATTCCAAAAATTCTCTTTAGATCTTATTATTATTATTATTATTATTATTATTATTGGCAACAATAATTTTCCTTTGATGATGATTGTGGAGATTATTATTATTATTATTATTATTATTATTATTATTATTATTATTATTATTGTTGTTATTAAGGGCTCATCATTGTTTGTACATCTGTTGGTTTATTTACTTTAATAACTGTGTACAGTGCCTCTCCCTAATTGGCTGGGACAAAGAGAGTGTGGGGGGTTGGGTAGAATAGAATGTTGAAGAGAGAGAGAGAGAGAGAGAGAGAGAGAGAGAGAGAGAGAGAGAGAGAGAGAGAGGAGTGAGTGAGTGAGTGAGTGAGTGAGTGAGTGAGTGAGTGAGTGAGTGAGTGAGTGAGTGAGTGAGTGAGTGAGTGAGTGAGTGAGTGAGTGAGTGAGTGAGTGAGTGAGTGAGTGAGTGAGTGAGTGAGTGAGTGAGTGAGTGAGTGAGTGAGTGAGTGAGTGAGTGAG
Source organism: Halocaridina rubra (assembly GCA_037179515.1). Taxonomy (NCBI): domain Eukaryota; kingdom Metazoa; phylum Arthropoda; class Malacostraca; order Decapoda; family Atyidae; genus Halocaridina; species Halocaridina rubra. The sequence goes on from JAXCGZ010009583.1 coordinate 107,932, forward strand.
TGAGTGAGTGAGTGAGTGAGTGAGTGAGTGAGTGAGTGAGTGAGTGAGTGAGTGAGTGAGTGAGTGAGTGAGAGAGAGAGAGAGAGAGAGAGAGAGAGAGAGAGAGAGAGAGAGAGAGAGAGAGAGAGAGAGAGAGAGAGAGAGAGAGAGAGAGAGAGAGAGAGAGAGAGAGAGAGAGAATCTTTACTTAACTCTTGTTCATTCAACCAATACTACATTATTTATTGTAAAAATAATTGTTTACTTACAAATTCGTAATAATAATGATATTAATAATAATGATAATAATAATAATCTCCACAATCATCATTAAAGGAAAATTATTGTTAAGAATAATAATATTAATAATAATAAGATCTAAGGAGAATTTTTGGAATAGGCATCATGAGAGTAATGCAGAGGTATATTAAAACCCAGCAGAGAGCTGGATATTCATTACACATCTTTTATAATCCCTTCACATCTGACAGGTCATTACACTCTCCATCTGTTTCTCTTTACAGCCTGATAGAGGCTGTTTTATTTTATCATTTTTTGGCTCATCCTGGTGTCACAATAATAATATCTATGTACCTTGGCTGTTTCCCCCTTTAATTGGGGGGTAGCCGACATAAAAAAAAGGAAAACAATAAGTGGATTACTTTGCTCTCTGGCAGTGACGAGGGAGCTAGCAACCTTTTAAAAAAAAAAATTGTTCCTACTTTGCGAAAATTCACCTATTGTGACGGGTCCCGGAACCTAACCCTCGCGATAAATGAGGGGTCACTAGTAATCCCTCGCTATATCGTGGTTCACCTATCACGGATTTTTTTTTTTGGGGGGAGGGGAAATCTAAATTAAAAAAAAAAAAGATTATTGTGACACCAGGATGGGCCAAAAAATTATTAAATAAAACAGCCTTTATCAGGCTGTAAAGAGAAGCAGAGATGGAAAATGTAATGATCTGTCAGATTTGAAGGGATTATAAAAGATGTGTAAAGTAATAAACATCCAGTATGGCTTTGTCCTTGTCCTCGCCGATGAGAACCTAGAGAAACTTACTACTCCCGAAGTTTCTGCCACCTTTAATCATAATAACTTTGATATCACAATGCCCCCTGAACTAAATGCCCAAAGAACAGTAGTCATCCTTGGCATTGACCAATACATAACTTCTCACAAAGATGACGAAATAATAGCTGAAATTGAAAAACATAACCAGGGCACTAGAGTTGAAGCAATAGTAAGAATCCCTAATAACAAACACCTGTTAAAGATATGCTTTCAAAACATAAGCATGGCCAAAACAATAAAAAACCAGGGACTCCTTTTTAATATTAGAATCAATGAAAATAACATCGAGGAGGAAATGTATGTCCACATAAATACATGCATGAAATGCTATTCTTTTGATCACACTACTAAAGAGTGTAAAAAAGAAACCACTATCTGCTCAGAATGTGCCCAGGAAGGTCACAGATGGAATGAAAATAAGTGCACAAGCAGAACAAAAAAATGCATTAATTGCTCGGGTGAGCAATCCACGCTCGCTGCTGGATGTCCTGAAAGGAAACAAAGAAAAAGAAAAACAGGCTGAGATTAGAAAATTAAAGAAAATACCCAAACCTACATTTGCTGAAATGTTAGGGGCAGCCAAACCCCCTCCCTCCTCGGGCAGACTATTACAACATGAACTTAAATTCCCTATTAATGCTGAAAAAATGACCACAGTAATAATTAGTGCCATGGTATATGGCCAGATGATGGATTCCATCAATCCTGGGTCATTTGAAGATAAAGTTAACGAAATCTATGAATTAAATAGTATACCAAGGATTATTCTCCCCAAAAGTATTCCCAATAATCCTAATTTGACTGTAACAAAAGAATCAGTAGCTGCAACTGTGGTAGAAGCGAGAGTAGAAGAGGAAGAAGAGAGAATGGATGAAGATATCGAACTAGAAAAAGTAGAACAATCCTCTCAGACCATGAAAACACGTCCAAATCAGTCTCCATTATGAGCAATCCCCAAACGTACATCCAAAATGACAACAGAAAAGAAAAAGATCTCAAAACAAAATGCAGGTAAACAAAAGCACGAAGAGTCTGCTATAAAGCAGAGAGAGAGAGAGTAAAACTGAGAAAAGACTTAAACTTTAAAATAATAGGAAAACTCGATGACAAATTACCCCCTGATATAGAAATAGAAATCATTAGAGATATACTACTTAGAACTAACAAACTCAAATACATTTACTCCAATAGCAGCTACCAACCTCATGATGTCCATCTATTCTTAGAGCAAAATAAATATGTCTGACATAAGAATTCAATATTTGGAAAGAAAACACTTTGATGCATTAGCCCAGGGGTTATATAAAAGAACATCATCCTCCTCAAGCTTAAATACATAACTTTTTCTTTATATCTTTTACATTTAATATGGTTAATTACTAAAATAAATTAAAAATCATTCAGCATAACGTGTTAGCTTGGACCAAAAACAGAAGTAACGAATTATATAATGTATACAGAGAAATAGACCCAGATATTATACTACTTAATAGTACCTCTAAGACAGACGTAAAAATAAAAATTTATGGTTACAATACATATCAGAGAAATTTTTTAATTGAAGAAAATGCATGTATAGCTATTGCCATTAAAAGAAATATTATTCATCAAATCATAGATGACTTTACTAGCGATTTTTTAACACTAAAAATAGAAACTAAAAACGGCACCATAATTATTGGAACAACTTACTTACCACCCAGAAGAATGCAAATCCCCTACGAAGATATATTAAAATTAATAAGAAAAAACATCCCAGCATACCTAATTGGCGATCTTAATGCTAAACATCAAATACTTGGTCATAATAGAATTAATGTAACTGGTAATTTCTTAAATACTTTGGTAAATAATAATCTAATTAGAATACTAGGACCCGATTTCAGAACCATGACTCATGGATCAGAAATCGCGAAACCTGCTATAGTTATAAGCAATAATAATCATTACCTGAATTATTCCATAGAAAAGGGACCCTTAACCACTTCCGATCACTTGCCATTAATAATTAAATTATCAACAGAACCAATAGCTATTAGAATTCCCCCTTTAAGAGATCTAAAAAATGCAGACTGGGATAACTTTCAATCTTTCCTAGATGAAAAATTCATTCAAGATATCACGAGAAATACCACCATTAATTCAATGGTATTACATAGTTAAAAAAGCAATAGAAAATTATATACCTTTAAAAAAGACGAAAACATTACCCCACCCGAAATTAAATGAAAAATGCAAAGCACTCCAACATAGATATTTAACTTTATCAAATAACGTTGGCAGAGGCCTCTGGGGCCCCCAAGCTTTAACTAAGAACAAGAAAAGAGGAATTACAAAAAGAATTAATGGATTCATATAATAATAATTAGGAAAATATAATAATGAAGCTTCAAAACAAAGAAAGGGATCCCAAATTTTTTTTGAATAATATAAAGAAATTAATGGGTAACTAAAGAAACAACGCCGTATCTAATAGACAATAACAATAAAAAACTATTCACCAGCAAAGAAAAAGAAGAAAAATTCAGAAAGACCTGGGAAAATATATTTAATATTAGCACTGAAGAAAATATAAACTTTGATCTAGAATACGAAAGAACAATATGTAACTTTTTAAGAGAAAACGAAGATTTAACTGGTCCTTTTTTTAACGTAGACTTAAATAGATTAACTCCAGGGGACGATCAAATATCTCCTATCACTATCGCTGACATCAAAGACATCATTAACTATATTAAAAATAAAGCCCCAGGACGTTCAGGCATTAATAAATTAATATTATCCCATTTACCATATATAGCAATTCATGAACTATTAGATATTTTTAATTCTTGTTTATCCACAGGTTATTTTCCGAAAATATTTAAGATGTCAGTAATGATTTTTATACCAAAGCCCGGGAAAAACACCACCTTAGCTGAAAATTATCGTCCTATATCTCTCTTAGAAGTCCCAGGGAAAATATTCGAAAAAATAATACATTCCCGAGTATATAAATATTTAGAATTAAACGATTTTTTCACTCCAACCAGCACGGATTTAGAAGAGGCAGAGGCACACATACAGCACTAACATATATATACGAGAAAATAGCCATCTCACAACGGCTCAAGAAAAAGTGCAATGTTTTGAGCAGAGATGTCTCTTCTGCTTTTTACAAACAATGGAGAGATGGACTCAGATATAAGATTATAGAACTTCAGTTACCCCCATTAATAACAAAAATTCTATCAGACTTCATATCTAACAGAAGGTCAATTATCAAAATAGCGAACACATGGGAACTCAATTCGAACTTAGAGCAGGTGTTCCCCAAGGATCGAATCTGAGTCCACTTCTCTATGCTATATTCACGAGAGATATACCAAAACCAGAAAGAGGATGTTCAACAATTATATTCGCTGACGACGTCACTCAAATAATTACCGAGTATAATAAAAAAAAATTTAGCAAGAAAAACACAGCGGGAAATAATTAAAATAAATGACTATGAGAAAAAATGGAAAATTAAAACCAATATTAACAAATTCCAACTTTTATCTATTTCTGCTTATAAACCCTCTGATGTAATAATTAATAATAATAGAATAAACTTCTCCAATAGCCTGAAAACCCTGGGCTTTACTGTTAACAGTACAGGGATAAAACCACACACGAACAATAGAATAATACAGAGTAAAATGGTATCAACAAAGCTAAAAAGATTTAACGTGCTCAAAACCAAAAATAGAGTCACCTTATACAAAACTTTAATAAGACCTATATTAATATACCCTCCAATACCAATGTGCATATTATCAAAATTTAACCTTTTGAAACTCCAAGCTATCCAGAATATAAATTTAAGAAGAATTCTCTCTGAAACTCCACCATACATAGAGAGAATGGAAGAGATTCACAAGAGCCTTAAAGTCGAACCACTTAAGTATATATTTAAATTGGCATCTAAAACCTGTGGTAAAATGGAAATCGACTTTCAAGAATTTCTTCAAGAAACAAACACTTTAAATAATGAAAGAAACAGTGACCATCCCTGGTGGAAAAGAATTTTCCCACTATTATCAGAAAATCCACCAAAACTTGTTTATACCAGATAAAGTAAAACTTGAGAACCCTATAAATTCCTAAATAATAACTAAAGGGAGTCATGTTGAGCTGCAATTAAATTATTATTATTTTTTTTTTCTAACCAAAACTAGCACGAGGGTTTGCCCCTCTCTATTCATCTCTTCCTTCCTTAAATTTCGTGCTTATCCCCCCAATCCTTCCCATCCTATATCCCCCTCTCCTCAGTGATGACACCCTGAATAGGGCTAAGAGAGTTCACTCCACGCCGTCACTGTTCTTCCCCCACCTATCCTATCCCATCCATCCAACTAATGAATATCCAGCTCTCTGCTGGGTTTTGATATATCTCTGCATTACTTTCATGATGTCTATTCCAATAATTCTCCTTAGATCTTATTATTATTATTATTATTGTTATTATTATTGGCAACAATAATTTTCCTTTGATGATGATTGTGGAGATTATTATCATTATTATTATTATTATTATTATTATTAGTAGTAGTAGTAGTAGTAGTAAGGGCTCATCATGATTTTTACATCTGTTGGTTTATTTACTTTAATAACTGTGTACAGTGCCCCTCCCTAGTCGGCTGGGACAAAGAGAGTGTGGGGGATTGGGTAGAATAGAATGTTGGAGAGAGAGAGAGAGAGAGACATCTTTCATTAACTCTTGTTCATTCAACCAAAACTACCTTATTTATTGTAAAAATAATGGTTTAATTACAAATTCGTAATAATAATAATAATAATAATAATAATAATAATAATAATAATAATAATAATCTTCACAATCATCATCAAAGGAAAATTATTGTTAAAAATAATAATAATAATAATAATAATAATAATAATAATAATGATAATAATAATAAGATCTAAGGAGAATTTTTGGAATAAACATCATGAAAGTAATGCAGAGGTATATTAAAACCCAGCAGAGAGCTGGATATTCATTACACATCTTTTATAATCCCTTCATATCTGACAGGTCATTACAAGGGTGATAATTAATAGTTTAAAAATCCATAATCAAACCAGAACTCGTAATGGGTAATGGATTTAAGCTTGATAAATTTAGGTTCAGAAGGGAAATTGGTGTATAGTAGCTGATGCATGGAACAGGATTCCTAGTAGGATAATAAATGCCAATATATATATATATATATATATATATATATATATATATATATATATATATATATATATATATATATATATATATATATATCAAATAAGCACATTACATATGTGAAAACATGAATCATTTTTTTTTTTACCCCGACCGGGACTCAAACCTAGGACTTATGATTACTAAGTCAAGGCGCTACCACTACACCACAGAAGGTTAAAAGGAACCCAACCTTATAGCTTATATCTGCTATACATAGGAATGAACGCATTCTAACTGAATGCCACTATGTTCATATTACAGATTCCCCAACCTCACTCGTGGCTTCATTTTAGCATTTAATTCAATTCCCAATCTCATTCGGGCCATGAAATTATCAAATAAGCACATTACATATGTGAAAACATGAATCATTTTTTACCCCGACCGGGACTCGAACCTAGGACTTATGATTACTTAGTCAAGGCGCTACCACTACACCACAGAAGGTTAAAAGGAACCCAACCTTATAGCTTATATCTGCTATACATAGGAATGAACGCATTCTAACTGAATGCCACTATGTTCATATTACAGATTCCCCAACCTCACTCGTGGCTTCATTTTAGCATTTAATTCATTTCCCAATCTCATTCGGGCCATGAAATTATCAAATAAGCACATTACATATGTGAAAACATGAATCATTTTTTACCCCGACCGGGACTCGAACCTAGGACTTATGATTACTAAGTCAGTTAGAATGCGTTCATTCCTATGTATAGCAGATATAAGCTATAAGGTTGGGTTCCTTTTAACCTTCTGTGGTGTAGTGGTAGCGCCTTGACTTAGTAATCATAAGTCCTAGGTTCGAGTCCCGGTCGGGGTAAAATATGATTCATGTTTTCACATATGTAATGTGCTTATTTGATAATTTCATGGCCCGAATGAGATTGGGAATTGAATTAAATGCTAAAATGAAGCCACGAGTGAGGTTGGGGAATCTTTAATATGAAGATAGTGGCATTCAGTTAGAATGCGTTCATTCCTATGTATAGCAGATATAAGCTATAAGGTTGGGTTCCTTTTAACCTTCTGTGGTGTAGTGGTAGCGCCTTGACTTAGTAATCATAAGTCCTAGGTTCGAGTCCCGGTCGGGGTAAAAAATGATTCATAATATATATATATATATATATATATATATATATATATATATATATATATATATATATATATATATATATATATATATATATATATATATATAAAATGATGATGATGATCTTTTCTTATCGTAATTCTCTTTGTACTCTTAGAAGTGTAAAAAAAAAAAAAAAAAAAAAAATTCAAGTTGTACCTGCTTCACGGAAATTCACCTATCGCGGCCTGTCCCGGAACAGAACCCCTTCGATAAACGAGGGATTACTGTATATATATTCAGATATTTTATATATATATATATATATATATATATATATATATATATATATATATATATATATATATATATATATATATATATATATATATATATGAATCATTCTTTACCCCGACCGGGACTCGAACCTAGGACTTATGATTACTAAGTCAAGGCGCTACCACTACACCACAGAAGGTTAAAAGGAATCCAACCTTATATATATATATATATATATATATATATATATATATATATATATATATATATATATATATATATATATATATATATATATATATATATATATATATATATTATATATATATATATCACAATGTTTGAATGGATGGCATTTTTTGTTTCTGTCATATATATATATATATATATATATATATATATATATATATATATATATATATATATATATATATATATATATATATATATATATATATATAACACAATGTTTGGATGGATGAATGAATGGCATTTTTAGTTTCTGTCATATATATATATATATATATATATATATATATATATATATATATATATATATATATATATATATATATATATATATATATATATATATATATATATATATATATATATATATATTACAATGTTAGGATGGATGAATGGATGGCATTTTTTGTTTCTGTCATATATATATATATATATATATATATATATATATATATATATATATATATATATATATATATATATATATATATATATATATATATATATATATATATATATATATATATATATATATATATATATATATATATATATATATATATATATATATCACAATGTTTGGATGGATGAATGGATAGCATTTTTTGTTTCTGTCATATATATATCCAAATAAGCACATTACATATGTGAAAACATGAATCATATTTTACCCCGACCGGGACTTATGATTACTAAGTCAAGGCGCTACCACTACACCACAGAAGGTTAAAAGGAATCCAACCTTATAGCTTATATCTGCTATACTTAGGAATGAACGCATTCTAACTGAATGCCACTATGTTCATATTACAGATTCCCCAACCTCGCTCGTGGCTTCATTTTAGCATTTAATTCAATTCCCAATCTCATTTGGGCCATGAAATATCCAAATAAGCACATTACATATGTGAAAACATGCATCATAATTTACCCCGACCGGGACTCGAACCTAGGACTTATGATTACTAAATCAAGGCGCTACCACTACACCACAGAATGTTAAAAGCAATCCAACCTTATAGCTTATATCTGCTATACTTAGGAATGAACGCATTCTAACTGAATGCCACTATGTTCATATAACAGATTCCCCAACCTCACTCGTGGCTTCATTTTAGCATTTAATTCAATTCCCAATCTCATTCGGGCCATGAAATATCCAAATAAGCACATTACATATGTGAAAACATGAATCATATTTTACCCCGACCGGGACTCAAACCGAGGACTTATGATTACTAAGTCAAGGCGCTACCACTACACCACAGAAGGTTAAAAGGAATCCAACCTTATAGCTTATATCTGCTATACTTAGGAATGAACGCATTCTAACTGAATGCCTCGCTACCTGTAATACACGGATAGTGTAAGAAAAACACTATCTGTTATTGGTGGCAGCTTAAGGACGCATCCACGCCGTTACTACAGCGTAGTAATATTGAATACAGAAGAAACAAATATAAAAAAGAATCTCCGGAAGAAATGTTTTGAGTGTTGAGAAACTTCTAGACGCTTACAAGCAGCGAGTCACCGACGTTGAGGGAGAAGGCCTCAGCTCCCCACTACACTTACAGTATCAAGTTACCAGAACCAGTCACCCTTCTCCCCCGTCCCCGTATTGGCAAGGTCCTCCGCAGATAGAATTGCCCCATGTGGCCTCCATGTACACCACCATCACAGTGCACCCCGCTGTCACTGGGGCTTTGAGAGAAAACCCCCCTACCAGAAGTTATTTGTTGCCGGATCCAACCGAGAAGATGGCGATTTGTTGCTTTTATGAGAGAGATGGACGACGTTTGCGGGAAAACCTCTGAGCTCAGAAGAAAGAAGAACCCTCTCCTCAATTGCCTGTGTCCGTGATGTTCTTCAAACAGCATCCCAAAATAGCTAAGTACTTGTAATCTGTATCCAGTGAGTAATGGGACAAATATTAAAAGAAATTGAGGTTGGCGGACTCTGCCATTTTACTTGTAGTGATGCTTTTACTCAGCCATCCCGCATCTAAAAGGGTGTATGGCTTTAGTAAGTTAGTAAAAGTAGAATTTCTGTACGCATTACTAACATGGATAATTTGTACTAATAGCTATAAGCAGTAATAAACCATTTTTGTTATAATTTGAATAATATAATGAGTAATTGCATTTGAAGGGTGTTAAATTTATTTGTATGAATGCTTAAGTTGATTATTAAACTGGCAATTGTATTGATTTTAATTGAAAAGATTTAATGTACGTGTAAAATAATTTTTATATTAATTTCTTAAAGCAAAAGTGACCGTGTTTACAAAGAATTCTAGTGAGAAATATCCTTACATCTGCTTTCCAGGTTCTTTCTTTTTTTTTCTCGGGCAATAATTTTAGCGAGAGAAAAAGGCGGGAATGACCGCTTGTTCTCCTAACGTCGTTATTATAAAGTAATAATAATTGTATTGATCTTTGATATTAAATTACGTGTATGCTATATCCTTTAGAAGAATAACAAAGTTTTGTGATATTATTAAGATCTTTACTGTTTAATACAACGAGTTTTATTTTCGCGCTATGAAGGCGGGAAAAGTAGAGTAGAGTAACTGTGCCGGGGATGGGGTGGGTTTAAGTGTTGCCCTAACGTAGTGTATAGGGGGAGTAAAATGGGAACTTAGGACTGGTGACGCAGTCATGTGACCACCCGGACCAACCGAGACATCACACGCGCACTCCTTCAGAGTGATGGAAAGGGGGGGAATTACACAGAAAGAAAGGAATGTGCGTTTTGAAAGTGATGCGAGTGCGAGAGAGAATGGCTATGCCTGACCGGGGATAAAATGGGGGGGATTCTCTCGTGGGTGGAATCACTGGAAAGACCGTTAGGGAAGCAAGATGGGGATAGGGTTAGTGAGGATTCTTCCCCTGTGTCACCGTGTCTTTATGCAGGCCATATGCGCGTAGTTTGATGGGGGGTGAGGTAGTTGTTGCGATGTCTATTCAGAGATATTTTCAAGTCAACGTCATTTTCCACCTGCCCAGCTATGGGTTAGATGCAGATTTTATTTTATTTTTGTTTTGTCTCCTACTCCACTAACGAGATTATTATTTGATTTTCGAGAATTCCAAGAGAGATATTAAGTTATAAAGGACACGAATCTGTGAATGATTCTTTATTTTTTTCCAGCTGCAGTATATACACTATTTGTCCAAAAAAATATGCTAAATAAGTAAAATAAAACTGAAGTTTTAGCCATGATAATGTTTATCACAATTATTTTAGCTTGGTCTTGAAGAAGGGAGTGTAAACTCACAAGAAATGACAACAAGAATTCAAACAGCTGTTTTCTGTATTTGAAAGAGACAAAATTCCAGAAACCAAAGAGATAGGGAGGAATAGCGCTTACACGCAAAACTCCCCGCAAAAGCTAGCCAATTAAACTCCAGAAGACAGATATTGAGTAGTATTTTTGGGTAGGAAAAGGAAAGAGAGTAAAAATGAAGGTAGTTAAGTACCTACCCGATCGTAAGTATGAAAGAGAGAAAAAATATATTACTCCCCCTATCCCCTGAGGTAATTCTGTTGTATAGTCACTGGAAAAAAATAAAATTTGAGCTCGTAGAAGAATATATATACAGTAACCCCGGGGTTCGGTTCCGGGACCGGCTGCGATAGGTGAATTTCCGCGAAGTAGGAACGCCTTAAAAAAAAAAAAAAATATGATTATGACACCAGGATGGGCCAAAAAATGATAAAATAATACAGCCTTTATCAGGCTGTAAAGAGAAACAGATGGAGAGTGTAATGACCTGTCAGATGTGAGGGGATTATAAAAGATGTGTAATGAATATCCAATTCTCTGCTGGGTTTTAATATACCTCTGCATTACTTTCATGATGTCTATTCCAAAAATTCTCCTTAGATATTATTATTATTATTATTATTATTATTATTATTATTATAATTATTATTATTGGCAACAATAATTTTCCTTTGATGATGACTGTGGAGATTATTGTTATTATTATTATTATTATTATTATTATTATTATTATTATTACTATTATTATCACGAATTTGTAATTAAACCATTATTTTTACAATAAATAATGTAGTTTTGGTTGAATGAGCAAGAATTAATTAAAGATTTCTCTCTCTCTCTCTCTCTCTCTCTCTCTCTCTCTCTCTCCTCTCTCTCTCTCTCTCTCTCTCTCTCTCTCTCTCTCTCTCTCTCTCTCTCTCTCTCTCTCTCTCTCTCTCTCTCTCTCTCTCTCCCAACATTCTGTTCTACCCAACCCCCCCACACTCTCTTTGTCCCAGCCAACTAGGGAGGGGCACTGTACACAGTTATTAAAGTAAATAAACCAAGAGATGTACAAACAATGGAGAGCCCTTAATAATAATAATAATAATAATAATAATAATCTCCACAATCATCATCAAAGGAAAATTATTGTCTACAATAATAATAATAATAATAATAATAATAATAATAATAATAATAATAATAATAATAATAACAAGATCTAAGGAGAATTATTGGAATAGACATCATGAAGGTAATGCAGAGGTATTAAAACCCAGCAGAGAACTGGATATTCATTACACATTTTTTTATTTTATTTTTTATTTTTTATTTATTTTTTTTTCAAGTGTGACACCGGGACAGACAGAAACTGCCCTCATCAACAAAGGCCCGGGCACGAGAAAATACCAAGACGAACGAAAAGAAAAAGGTTAAGGGCAAGGCAGAAATGAGGTAATGTCACACAAAGGAAAACGACAGACAGAAAAAAACAGTCAAAGTAAAGAGGACCCAGAGAGATGGAGGACTAGGCTCTGAGATGACAATAGATCTGCTTTTTGAAGGATGAAAGGTCATAAGAATTAGGAAAGACAGAAGGAGGAAGAGAGTTCGAGAGTCTGGAGGTAGATGGGAAGAAACAGTCGTTGCACTGACCAATCTGCGAGCTACAAATCTCCACACAGTACCTGTGAGATGAGGCCGCTTGGCGAGTGTTACGTGGCCTCGGCAGTGGAGGAGGGATGCAACTCGCCAACTCATCAGATCAGCAATGGAAGTAGTAGCGATAGAAAAGCGAAAGGGAAGATACCTTACGGCGAAGAGAGAGAGAATCCAAGTTAGAAGTAAGAGAAGGATCATTAATGAGTCTGACTGCTTTAGATTCAACCCTATCAAGAAGGTAAGTAAAGGAAAAAGCACCCCAAATGTGTGAGCAGTATTCTAAGCAGGGGCGGATAAGACCTTTGTAAAATTCTAAGTAACTGCAATGAGGAAAAGTAATAACGAAAACGAAACAAAACCCCCAATATTTTGGATGAAGATTTAGAAATTTGGATTATGTGATTCCTCCAATACAAGTTAGAGGCTATATGGATTCCTAATATATTGATAGAGTTAAGAGGGCAAATTTCATTTGTTTCGAAGACAATAGGGTTATCAGGAGGAGAAGAAGATAAAGAGATAGCCAGAAACTGTGTCTTGGAGGCATTGAATTTAACTAAATTTTGAGTGCCCCATTCAGATACACTCTGCCTATCGGAGTTAAGAGTAGATGAAAGAGTGATACGAGATTGATTACGAGTAACAGATGAAGGTTGTGCAGAAAAGGCAGAGGAAAAGTGAAAGGTAGAATCATCGGCAAAGGCATGAAGACGAGAGGAACATGGGGATTGTAGAAGATCATTGATGAAGAGAAGGAAGAGAGTAGGTGAAAGAACAGAGCCCTGTGGAACACCACTGGAAACAGAGAAAGGGCTAGATGTTGTGCCATCAACAACTACAGATATAGAACGGTCAGTAAGAAAACTGGAAAACAGAGAACAGAAAGAAGGGGTAAAGCCATAGGCAGGGAGTTTGGCCAACAGAGCCTTGTGCCAGACTCTGTCAAAAGCCTTAGAGATATCAAGGGCAACGACAAAGGATTCCCCATAATTCCTCAGAGAAGATGACCATACATGAGTAAGATAGGACAGGAGATCACCAGTGGATTTTGCCTTGTGGAAGCCGTACTGGTGATCGGAGATAAGTGAGTTAGATTCAGTGCGTTTCAAGAAGTGAGCATTGAGCAAAGTTTCGAAAACTTTAGCAATAGAGGAGGTTAGAGCAATAGGTCGGTAGTATGAAGGAATAGAGCGGTCACCCTTCTTAGGAACAGGTTGAACTAGAGCATGCTTCCAAGATGAAGGATAGATACTGGTTGACAGAATGAGACAAAAAAGATGGCAAAGCACAGGAGCCAGTTCATCTGCAAACTCCTCAAGGAATCTTGCAGGGATACCATCGGGACCAGATGCCTTGTTTGTCTTTAGTGAGCGAAGAACCTTATGAACTTTGCGTGAAGAAAGGATAAAGGAGGGCATAGGGTTAGAGAGGGGAAAAGACTGAGGAACAGGTGCGCTGGAATCGTTGATAGAAGAGTTGGCAGAAAAATGAGATCCAAAGAGAGTGGCTTTGTCAGTGAGAGAGCAAGCTATAGAACCATCAGAACGAATGAGAGGGGGAAAGCTTGAGTTACAGAAGTTTTTGGAGAGGTTTTTGGCTAAGGACCAGAAGCATTTGTCAGTGGGAGAGGAGTTAAGGTCATCAACTGTCCTTCTTATAAAGGAAGCCTTAGACCTTCGAATCTGAGCTGTACAGCGATTCCTAGCTATAATAAAAGCAGAGCGAGTTAAATCGGAAGGAGAGGCTTGGTAAGATCGGTGAGCCTGATTCCTAGCCTGGATAGCCATGGAGCAGGCACGGTCAAACCAAGGTTTAGGGGGAGAGAAAGTTTTTGTAGAAGAGGGGATGTACGCCTCCATTCCCGCGGTCATGATCTCGGCAACTTTTACAACTACCCGATCAGGGTTGCGGGACCGAAAGCAGTAGTCATCCCATGGGAAGTCAAAGAGAAAGTTTCGTAAATTTTCATATTGGGTTTGCTCGAAGTGCCAATGGCGGCGTTGAGTAGGAGGGATTGGTGGTGGGGGAGCGAAAATGGAAGAGACAGAGATCATGGAGTGGTCAGATTTACCAAGAGGGGAGAGCACAGAATAAGAGTAGTTTGAAGGGTTAGAAGTAAAAAATAGGTCAGGAGTGTTTGCAGCATGTTCGTGACGATGAGGAACGTGAGTAGGATGTTTGATAATTTACTCCAGATCGTTAGTAATAGAGAAAGCAAGAGCCTCGCTTCCTCCCACATCAGTGTGAGAAGAATGAAGCCACTCACTGTGGTGTACATTGAAGTGTCCAATGTAGAGAATTTCTGCATGTTGGTGAGAAGATAGCAAGGACTCATGGCACGAGGAGAGATATTCAAAGAAAGGCACAAAGTCGGTGGAGTTTGGAGAATAGTAGCAGAAGCAAAGGATGATAGGTCATTACACACTCCATTTCTGTTTCTCTTTACAGCCTGATAAAGGCTGTTTTGTTTTATAAGTTTTTGGCCTGTCCTGGTGTCACAGTAATCTTTAAAAAAAATAAATAAAAAAAAAAATCTGCGATGCACTGAATTCGCGATAGGTGAACCGCGAAATAGCGAGGGATTACTGTATATTACTTTTTCATGTACAACTCCTCAAGAGATTATGAAACTTAAACAAAACTCATTCTTTAATATTGCAAATACAATATTATTATTAATTTTATCACTGCATACACAGAGACAAGCCTTTTATATTTTTTTGCAGATGCACCTTTTTTATATATATATTTTTTTATGTTCAAAAATCTTTAATATCTTTATCCCTTTGATATATTATAATTAAAAATAGAGTTTGAAAGAGCTTATCTAAAGATAATTATTGTTAATTACTATCATTGTCATGAAATTTATAATACAATTGAGCTAATTAAGATAATCGTAATATTGTTGATTGTAGTATAGATAAATAAATAAAAATAAGAAAATTCTCTTGAGATATCAGCTTTAGTGTAATATTGTTACTTTACAATTCTTGTTAAGCTTTCAAGAATTTCATATTTTATTAAATATAATTATATCATAGGATTGTAGTATTTTGCTTTTATTTCATCAGAGGTATGTTGACTTATAGCGAGTGTGTGCTTCAGCTCAACCCACTAATTTATAGAAAGAGAAAAGATTGCCATAATAGACAAGGATGTGTATGCTCATTTCAGTAAAGTCCTTTGCAATGTTAAATAGAAAAGAATGGATTTATTCTTTGATGTTTCTTCATTTGTACACTAAGTTATTTTGATTTTATTTATTTTCGAGACCTTAGAAAAAGGTTGCAGTTGCGCTCTGTCCCCTTGTATAGTTGGGCCGGAAGTCAAGTCATAAAAAAGGGCCCTATAAGCAAAAATTATGAACCATGTTATTACTCTTTTATGTTGACAGAGTATTATAATCTTTAATTCTTTTTAGATTCCTTTGCAAATTTGCTAGATGATAAATGTGCTCAAGTTTTATTACAGTTGATAAGTTTTTGCATGCTGATATTGCATATATACTGATAAGATTAAAGTCGAACTGATTATTATATGAGATTTTCTGCCACATATTGCAACTGTTTTGGAAAATAGATAAAGCTCCCACTGACAAATAGGGCAACAAGAAAGTTGATGACTATGCTCCTATATATATAGGTATACCTCACCTAACGTCGTTAATTGGTTCCAGGAGAGACGACTGAAGTTGAAAAACGACTTAAATGGAATTAGCTTGTTTCTAGGCTAGCCTAGATATACAGATTTTCTGTAGTAGTAGTATAGTTGGGTGGGATATGCCTTTTGCAATGGCTCTCAAGTCTTGGTTTTGCTTTGCTAAATTGTTTGTGTGGTTATTATTATTTGATTTCTTTTTCTACAAATTCTTTATAAATTTTTTTCTTTCTTTGACTTCTTTTTCACTACAATATCTAAATAACAATATATTAGCAATTATTTCAATTTTTTTTTCTATATATGGTTGTGCTAAAAAACTATTCTGTTCTTATTTGTGCATATGCTTCACAAAATAGTAGAAAATGTTC
The DNA here is from genome assembly GCA_037179515.1 of Halocaridina rubra. Lineage (NCBI taxonomy): Eukaryota > Metazoa > Arthropoda > Malacostraca > Decapoda > Atyidae > Halocaridina > Halocaridina rubra. The sequence continues at coordinate 124,791 of JAXCGZ010009583.1, forward strand.
TAGGCTCTCTTCACATTGTTCACACGTTGGGCAGGTAGTATCTTTATTTTTAAATTTATGTACAGTATAACAAATTAATGAACTCTATTATGCCGTTGGCAACAGGCTTAGCATAGGGGCCAGTGTTGCCAGATAAAGTGGATGTTTTTATTCTCAAATGTATGGTACATTTTAAGATATACTGTATACTAATTACAAGATGGTAGTACTGTAATTTAAATAAAAATATACTTCATCTTTAAGTTACTTGAAATAACTTACCAGCTTACATGTATGTTTTTTATTTTTATCATTTCTCTCATATATGTATTCTGGCAACACTGATGGCTGCAGTGCGGACGAGGATGCATAAGTTTTGTCACACTTCCGTATCAGCTGATGCACCCGCACACGCTCTATCCCTGACAATATTATATTAAATATATGTTTGCTGTTTGTTCTTAATGCTTTTTGTCAATTTTCTTCATAATATCCGATCGCATTAAGCTGTAGAAGAGGAGTAGGATGCGGGAGAACGAACCTCTATCGGCAAACGTTTTGCTACTTTCGTATCAGCTGATGCACACTCACACGCTATTTCCCTGACGATATTATATTAAAAATATGTTTGCTGTTTGTTCTTAATGCTTTTATTCCATTTTCTTCATAATATCCGATTGCATTAAGTGGTAGAAGAGGAGTAGGATGCGGGAGAACGAACCTCTATTGGCAAACGTTTTGCTACTTCCGTATCAGCTGATGCACCCTCACACTCTTATTTCCCTGACGATATTATATTAAAAATATATTTGCTTTTTGTTCTTAATGCTTTTATTCAATTTTCTTCATAATATCCGATTGCATTAAGCGATAGAGGAAGAGTAGGATGCGGGAGAACGAACCTCTATCGGCAAACGTTTTGCTACCAGTGCTGCCAGGTCAAGCTGTCAAAAATTCCCTAGATTCGCTTACAAAATTTTCCTATTTGGATCAAATTTTCACCATTACAGATACATATACAAGGCATATGTCAATAGTTAAATACTGCTCATAATCTCATTACATACCTTATTGTTGATCTTTTTGGCAAATATCATCAGTCATGAAATTTAAATGGGCCTTAGTTATTTCCATGTCTTCAGCTGATGAAGTTTAAAAAGTTCTTTTTGCATGTAACATCCTAACTAATGATTCTGAGGTTAAAGAATTTCTCGTTTGTGCTTTCATTAAGTTCACTTGTGAAAAATTCTCTCTCTCTCTCTCTCTCTCTCTCTCTCTCTCTCTCTCTCTCTCTCTCTCTCTCTCTCTCTCTCTCTCTCTCTCTCTCTCACTCTCACTCTCTCTCACTCCTCTCTCTCTCTCTCTCTCTCTCTCTCTCATTTGTATGAACTCATGTAATGTCTGACGCCTTGGCGCAATAAATTAATAAAATAAATAATATCTCTCTCTCTCTCTCTCTCTCTCTCTCTCTCTCTCTCTCTCTCTCTCTCTCTCTCTCTCTCTCTCTCTCTCTCTCTCTCTCTCTCTCTCTCTCTCTCTCTCTCTCTCCTCTCTCTCTCTCTCTCTCTCTCTCTCTCTCTCTCTCTCTCTCTCTCTCTCTCTCTCTCTCTCTCTCTCTCTCTCGGAGTGTGTCCCGCCAAATTTCGGAAGCGGACTACGACTGAGTAAGCTCTACAGTTATTGCTGATTTCTGAGGGTTCTACAGCGGCAGTTTGATTTCTCACTGTGGCGAGATTCATAGTAAGATACAGACATCATTTTAGTGTCAACAGTGCTTTTTTGGGGTCTTTTTGGACTTAGTCTGTAGTTTCGAGAAAAAGCTATCTGCCAGTGGTAAGACCCCATTCGTTTGGCGGACTCGGATTTGCGCATGCGCAGTACGACGTGGGGTGACGTCATGTTGCTTCCCCCTCTCGTTGACGTCTCTCCAAGCTAGTGTTGCCACCTCACCGGATATCATCCAGGATATGCGGGATTGGCCTCTTCTTCCACCATGTAGACATCAGCAGCCACCAGCTGGGGTTATGTGCTCTCACCCTCATCCTCAACTACTGAACTCTGCCTCCTCTAAACGCCCCATAGACCATGGGTCTAATTCCAGCAGTGCCTCAACGTCGCCTGCTGCCAAAACTCACAAGACAGACAAGGATGCTGTTCCACATGCAACCTCTGGCAGTTCCTTGCCCTGCCCTCTTCCTCCTGCTGTACCTTTGTTACCTCCTTCAGCTACCTCTTCATCACTCCAGTCAGCTGCACTCTCATCACTCCCATCTGCTGCCCCAGCCTTTGCTCCTCGGGCAGATTATGTCAAGCTGGGCTTCCAAGAAAATCCCTCCAGTGAAGTGAAGCTTCGTTGGCTTACTGATGTCACCAAAACTTTTCGTCTCAATCGGGAGCTGGCTGAGGTGA
>JAXCGZ010009584.1:0-2500 GCA_037179515.1 Halocaridina rubra
CGATTCTCTTCAGTACTGCATACACACGTACCTTTGAAGCAGACCTCGGGATGAAAATTTGAACCTATGTCACTACTACAGTTGTAAGAAAGGTTCCCTATGACTTTGGGGTACCAACAATGGCCATACGTCGGTAATCTGAGGCTATACTTTGCCTCCCCAGCAACTGCAAGTGATTGCAATCTCTATTCAATGGGCAACAGGGACTTGTTTGAGAGAGAACAAAATCTAAAGACTTTTAGAACTTGCAGGTTGGGGCTGCCTAGGAATAGGGTGGTAATGGAAGGTATGTGTCTACACAACTAGGTTATTATTCCAAGATACTTAGGACTTAGCTTAGAAACTGATACATAGCGTTACTATAGATATCAAAAGGAACAATCATTAAATACTGAGAAAAGCCACTAAAGAAATATTCTTATTAGCAGTGGCTACAATAATATCAAGCATGAATTCAGATGAAAAATACAAATCATCAGGTTACTGCTGATTGCATTTCAAAAATAATAATTAGCAACAGGCCATTGAGAGATAGCAACAATAACAGTCATCATAATAATAACATTACTAATAATCATGATCAAAATAAGAATAATAAAAAAATAAAATAAAAATACTAAATCAGGAATAGCCATATATATACAATGGAGACTGGCATTCAGAAGTAAGAACAGAGTTCTATACTTATATTTCATGGTAATGCTCATTCTAACACAGTCTCTTTTACTATTCAAATTCCTGCTGTCATAACATGTATATATATAGAGCATAAGTGGCAACTTGCTTGCTCCACAATTTGTCAATGGGAGTTTTTATCTATATTCTAAACAGTTGCGATATGTGGCACAACTATTTATGCAATAACAGCATGCAAAACTTTATCAACTGAAATAAAAACGTAGGCACAGTTATCGCCTTGCTTCGCTGGGAAAAACAAAACAAAAAAACAAAAAAAAAGAATCAATGATGGCAACATTCTCTTAGCATCGGGAGGATCCTATGTCAGTAGAGTGAAAGGTTGGAGAGAGAGAGTAATAATAATAATAATAAACCTTTATTTCCATTACAATACAATGGGTATTCGTCAGCCGGGGCAAGCCCCAACCCCCCACTGTGGTGCCCACCCACAGCAGTACCTGCCAGTAAACAGCTTAAACTCTCGGTCTTGGACGGGAACCGATCTTTCGACCTCGTGAATGCGAGGCCAGCACGTTGCCACTGTACTAGCCAGCAGGAGTAGAGAGAGAGAGAGAGAGAGAGAGAGAGAGAGAGAGAGAGAGAGAGAGAGAGAGAGAGAGAGAGAGAGAGAGAGAGAGAGAGAGAGAGAGAGAGAGAGAGAGAGAGAGATCTTGAAATACGTCGCGGTCAGGCGAGACGGGCTTCCTTCCTTTAAATGTACTGAAAATAAAATAATTAATCATCGCGGAGTATCTCTACATAATAAAAGAATAAATAAACAAATGAAAGTGAACAAACCCTGAGCAATGACTATCGTTAGAGTTTTACGTTTATTGTCAGTGGGCTATTCTTATTCCCAATTAAAAAAAAAACAAAAGCAAAATAACTTAGTGTACAACTGCAGAAACGTCGAAGCATAAATCCATTCCTTTCTGTTTAATATTGCTAAGGACTTTACTGTAATAGCATACACATCCTTGTCTATAATGACAATCTTTTTCTTACTATAAGTCAGAGGGTTGAGTCGAAGCACACACTCTCTAAAAGGCAACATATCTCGGATGAAATTAAAGTAAAATATTACAATCATATGTGACAATATCTCTACTACTATCAACAAAAGTACAAATATCTTTTTCGTAACAGACGTCTTATAATGACTTAAGTATCATTAATTTTAAATTTAAAACTCAACATATAAATTCTGGTAATCTCAATTACTTTAATTTAGCTCAAATATATAAAAGAATAGCCTCACCGTATTCCCTGCGTGTCGTAAAAGGCGACTAAAAGTGGACGGGGCGGGGGGACTAGGAATCCCCCCCCTTGTACCAACCTCCTGTGAGACGTCAAAGAAGAAGGGGAGTAGAGGGGAGAATAACTTCTCCCCAAACTGTTTTCCTTTTTTGATGTCAGCTACCCCCCAATTAAAGGGGGAAACAGTCAAGGTATATGTATGTATAATTATCAATTCACGACAGGGACAGTGATTAACAATAATTATTTCTAGATAATCTTTTCAATACTCTTTAATTATAATATATCAGAAAGATAAAGATATTAAAGATTTTTCTTCCCACACAAAAAAAACTATATAACAAAAACGGGAATCTGAAAAAATATAAAAAGTCTGTCTCTGTGTTTGCAATAATAAAAACAAAAAGTATATTTCATTAGCAACAGTAAAGAATGCATTTTGCTTAAGTTTCAAAATCTCGTACGGAGTTGTACATGAACAATTCAAACATAAAATATATATATTCTTTTACTATCTCGAATTTAACTTATTTAAATTACTAAACAACAGAATTTCCTTCAGAAC
>JAXCGZ010009584.1:7500-27500 GCA_037179515.1 Halocaridina rubra
TGCTCTCAGGTATCTTGTAATAGACACGTATAAATAATAATAATAATAATAATAATAATAATAATAATAATAATAATAATAATAATAATAATAATAATAATAATAATAGGGTGGCTCAGGTGCTAGTACATACATACATATACCGAGGCTGTTTCCCCCTTAAATTGGGGGGTAGCCGACGTCAAGAAAGGAAAGTTTGGGTGCTAGTGCTTATCCTAAAAGATATTTTTTTTTTTTAATGATTGTGACACCAGGACGGACCAAAAAAAAAAAAAAATAAAACAGCCCTCATCGGGCCTGGGCACGAAGAATACATAAAGAGAAACAGAGATGGAGAGTGTATTGTGACTTGTCAGATGTGAAGGGATAATAAAAGATGTGTGATGAATATCGAAGAATATTCAGTGTAGCTGTAGGCATAGAAAAATAGTTGATCAACAGAGAGTGAGTATGCATCCAATGCTTACAAGTTATTTGTTTTCCTTTAGTAGCCTGTTAGAGTGTCATATATATATATATATATATATATATATATATATATATATATATATATATATATATATATATATATATATATATATATATATATATATATATATATATATATATATATATATATATATATATATATATATATATATATATATATATATATATATATATATATATATATATATATATATATATATATATATATATATATATATATATATATATATATATATATATATATATATATATATATATATATATATATATATATATATATATATATATATATATATATATAACCAGATAAGCACATTACATATGTGAAAGCATGAATCATTTTTTACCCCGACCGAGACTCGAACCTATGACTTATGATTACTAAGTCAAGGCTAATGAATCGATGCAGTGATATAACTTTCAATTTCAGAACATAAGCGTTTCCTTTCCTTGATGTTTCGCTGCAAGAACAGAAATCCACTGATACGGGAACTACGAGCCTCCTGCTCTCTTATCCCTCTCAGTCGCCTCCTACTAAACAAAACGGGGTTTAAAATATGACCAAGAGAAATAAATGTAAACCTTCCTCTTTTCTTCCTATGACACTCTTTTTAATGTGTCGCAATTTGACCCTATCTGAAAGGGGATGAACGGAATACACATACATGTTCGAGCAGGGGGATGAATGTCGGATGGTTTTCTTAACTCCTCGGAATGAATTCAAGCCTTTATTGCCAAAATTTAAGGGTGAAATGGACTTAAAAATCAGTGATGCATTAACTAGCATCCTCCTGCTCTCCTATCCTCCATAGTCGCCTCCTACGACACTCAACACATGTAACATATCTAGACTTCCTTTTTTTTTATCATAAAAGAGAGGGAGATTTAATCTACGCCATAATGTGTATATGTTGTTCCACCAAAACTTCATATATATCTACTGGAGAGAGAGAGAGAGAGAGAGAGAGAGAGAGAGAGAGAGAGAGAGAGAGAGAGAGAGAGAGAGAGAGAGAGAGAGAGAGAGAGAGAGAGAGAGAGAGAGAGAGAGATGCCTCGGCAAGCTCTATTAAATGCTGAAAAGGAATGCTTTGGTGATAAGGTGCACGGTTATGATGTCATTCCATTATTTTGCGAGAGATAAGAAGAGAGACTGACAGACAGACAGGCAGACTGGCACATAAGGCTGTAAGCTGTGTGCTGATGAGACTTCTATTAAGCAGCGCAAAAGGCCACAGTATGGATCTTCGTAAGGAAAATTCCTTGCAGGATGTAAGGAAGTACCTTTTTCGTCTAAAATTGGTTGATGATTGGAATTCGCTAAGCGAGGAAATAGTAAATGCAAACTGTAACAAGGGTGTTAAGGACAAATATGATAAAGATTACTGAGCAAAAAAAAAAAAAGAAAAAAAATACCCAATCATGAGACGTGGAGTTGCGAGCATGGGACTCTTTCCCATAAGCATAATTAGGTAAACGCAATTAGGTAAATGCATACATATATACATAAGTACGTATTTATGAATGTATGCATAATATGCGTATACATCTCTTGTTATGCCTTCACATATGACAAGTCACAACACTTTCTTAGCGAATGTAAGGGTAGCCTTCAGGCATATGGGTCGTCTTATACTACCTGTGGAGGATTTCCTGTGTGTTATTACCCTTCGATCTTATAACCCCCTAAATTCGGAAATCCTGACACGGCTTCAGTAGAGGCCTACCACGATCTCAAAATTAAATCCTCTACCAATAAAATATAATTAATATTACATGCATAATCATACATGCAAATATTTTATATGGGGGTTTATGAACTGCTGATATGTGAATTTTTAAATAAACTCTCCTCACCTTAAATTAAAACTTCCTCATACAGAATAATAAATTTTCTAACATACATTCTACCTACGAGTGTTCAATTAAATGAGCTCATTCTGTCCCTCACACGTAGTTATAAATATTGTTAGAAATACAATGAATCTGTACTCATCTGTCCGGACAACCCTGATGTCGTCAGCAATCACGGGACTCCGAATCAAAAACGTATCTTCTGATCCACAGATCTCTATCACGTTCTTCTACTTGAGTGTCTGGTAATGCCCCACGAGAACAACAAAAATTAAACTTATAAGTACTGTCAATAAACACAGTAAAATGAGTGCCTCGTAGCATCTCACGACAGCAACTAATTACTCTTTAACAAACTTATAAGTACTGTCAATGAACACAGTAAACATGAGTGTCTCGTATCATCTCACGAGTACCACTAACAATAAACTTCTAAGTACTGTCAACAAACACAGTAAGAATGAGTGCCTCGTAGCATCTCACGACGGCAACTAAACTTTTGCAAGAAAGTCTTATAAAACTCCCTTCGTTTGTAAGGGTCCTTGATAGTAGGACTAACCTGAGTTATGACTTGTTTACAACGGTTCATTGTGCAACGGAGGCGATGCAATAAGCGTTATCAAGGAGGTGAAGGGTTAATGGCTAAAATCCATTAGTAACCTACATTCCCTTCTCCAAGTCTGCTACAGCCAGCCTTCATAATAAACTACACATTATACATACGACTATACATGTATACATGATAGAAATTAATAAGTACACATACTAAGTCTAAAAGTATACATTCATGAACTTACATTACAATAAACAAAACTATATGCAAAACAACACTTACATAATGTACGTAGAAATAAACTGTCTTGAAATATATTCAAGACATCCTGGGCCCTCCAAAAAAAGAAAAAATGGGGGGTCTCCCCTATCAGTACTACAATTTATCATCTATGATTAAGCGTGCCCACAATTCTTCAACCCTTTGGGCAGCTTGACATTCAGATCTTTCATAATTTGATAATTCCTCTTTGTATACTTCTGACAACAGATATTCCCATGAGAGCTTTTCAGACCAAGCTCTCTGAATAAGAATTTTTCCTCTTCTTAGTAAGGATGATATTAGACCTAAGGGGTCCAAAAGTATACACACCAGTGACAGAAGTTTAAGTTTGGTCAACACATCTTCTCTAGCCTTCAGACTTTTCAAAGACAACTTGTCTGTATTAACATTCCAGATTAAACTAAAGCTTGTTTCTTTAGGGGATCTAGATTTTTCAGAAATGCGCTGCTCCAGTACCCTTTGAAGTCTTGCATTGTTGGAATTCAATGCTTGCCGTGATATTTTGGCCTTTTCCCACTCTACATCTGCAGTATTGCATATATCAAACTGTTTCTCTTCACTGGTACAAGCATCCAACAAATTACTTACATGAACATTCTCTAATATCTCTTCCAACTGTTCTATTAGAGACTTCATTTGTCCAAAGGCATTCTGAAAATTGTGTGGGAGAGAAGTGTGGACAGGCTTCCAGGGAACAGAATCTGTAAAACTTCTAAGTGTAGTTTTATCTTCGTAATGCACTTCTTGCTTTACTCCAATACTCTCTGGCTCCCACAACTTATTAACAGGCTCTATGGCCTCTGCAATCAGCAACTTATTGACAGGCTCCATGACCTCCTCAATCAACAACTTATTACCACTCTCTATGGCCTCTGCAATCAGCAACTTATTAACAGGCCCCATGACCTCCTCAATCAACAACTTATTACCACTCTCTATGGCCTCTGCAATCAACAACTTATTAATTGGCTCTATGGCCATTTCAATCAACTCTTGAGTAGCTGCAGGACATACCTGTGTTCCTACTCGCATAACAATATGGCTTTGCACATTACTGGGTTCATGTTGAGTATCACAAGGAATATGGCCATACAACATGACACCACCCGGTGTTTCCATCAAAGTATAGACATCCCACTTGTCAAGACCACTAACAAACTGACTAAAATGTAAGGCACCAATAACAATGCCAATGTTATCAATTACATCACTATCAATATCTTCATCGGCCAACTTGTGACCATTAGACTTTAACACATTTGCAGCCTTTGCTAGTCCTGGAGTGTGGATGCTAATTACAATGTCATCAACTACGAGTAATTTACTGGCTCTTCTTTTCCCCAATTTGATAACTACATTTACAACAGGGAAACTTCCTTTCTTCGTCTCAGAACGAAATGCATCAATACCAAGAGACATTTCATCTACTGGGCTTAATTTAAGCCTCTCAGCTAATTCCCTAGTTATAAAGGAACACTGGGAACCTGTATCAAAGAATAACCTAGTATTTACCCAAAGATTTCCCTTTGAGCTGCTTATTTTTCCACTTGCAGTAGGCAGAGTACATGAAGGCAAACTCGGCTTCACCATTTGCCTCTGTACTGCCTTCATAGTCATCACACCAACATGTTTCTTGTCCTTTTCTGAGTCAGAATGTTCTTGCTCATTGCTTGACTCATCTATATTTGAACCATTTTCTGACTGTTCATTCAGAAATGTAGGTTCTTCAAACCTTCTACGAAATTTGGACTCTTGTTTGTAACACAAGGCTGCATGATGACCATTTTTCTTACACTTCTTACAGTTTAACTAAGTGTAATATTCATTTGCATAATGCCCTGACTGAGTACATCTCAGACATTTGTTATTGTTTCTCAATTTGTCTCTGCATTCGTTTATGCTAACTACTTTATTACACTGTTCAGACTTATGACCTTGCCAACCACAGAATACACATTCTGTTTTACTATTTACTACCTTTGCAGTAGCACCATAACTACCCACATTCTTTTTATAGGACTGGGTCTCATCTCTCTGGGAAATTTGGGTCTCTCCTTTTGTGTTATCTTTAGTATTGTTGCCTTCTATATGATATACATATTTTCCCAGTTCCTTCAAGAGGGTTTCATATGTAGAATATTTTGTGTCTATTTTCATGCTAATCCAGTTCTCAACATCTTCTGGCAATTTCATCATCACGAGTTTTGAAAACACCCAATCAGTGTTCTCCATGTCTCTATAATTTTTCAGACTTCGAGTAATGGCTTCTACTTCCTGCTTGAACTTAAAATTAAAAGGTGATGAATAATTAGAAGAGGGAGTTGGTATTTTTACCAATTTCCTCATTAAATTTGGTACAATCCTGTCCTTGCTTGGATAAACAGCTTGTAGCTGATGAATGCATTCATCATAACTCACTAGCAATAGGATATCCCTTTATGGTGTCTTTGGCATCTCCTTTAAGGGCATTTCTCAAAATGGTAAACTTTGTCATAGTTGGCATAGAAGTACTATGTACTAAACTATCAAATATATCTCAAAACTCGTTCCATTCATCATAGTTTCCAGAGAACTGTGGTATTTTTACTTCAGGAAATTTAGGTGTGGGTTGTCCACTGGGAGGGCTTGAACTCTCGGAACTAAGAGCTCTAGTACTCTTCATAGTTCCTAACTTACGAATCTGTTCTAGTACAGCTAAGTTAATATAATTTAGTTTCAGATAGATTGTCATGTTCTGTATCCTCCTCTTCAGAATCTCTTTATATAAGGGGATTATCCTCGACATATTCTTCATATTTCCTATCATATCTTCCAAATATTTCTGTTAGCGTTTGATAACATTTTTCTAAATAAGTAACAAGTGTCTCATCATCTTTGGCAAGTTCTGTTTGACACTGAATACAAGCACGTTGAATCAATTCCCGAAGACGTTGTAATGCCTCAGGTTTAACCGACATATTGAGAAAGCAAATGGAACATTAGAGAACAACAAACAAATAGTTGATGCAATTTTATCGTCAAAGAATCCACGATCTTCTTTATGCATCCACAATGTAACAAACATTCACTCTGTAAAGAGTATCATAAGACAATCTTCCAAAATTTCAAGATAATAACATACAGTTATTCAATTTCGTCAATTATGACACCAATTCATAAAGTGTAAAACACTATTCATCGACTAAACGACACTGTTAAGTCAGTAACAGTAAAATGGAAAGTGTAATGTAAACCACACTGTTCCTCCAATAAACGACACTGTGCACCCAGCAGTAGGTGGGTCATTACTTTCCATTTATTAACATAAACAAATGAATCAATACGACATTCTAGACATCGTTAAATGGGAAATATGTACACACAAATCCCTAAAAACTACAGTTCACCCAGCCGAAATTGGGTACTAATTTCTTAATTACTTAGTGGACGCTCAACTACGAAAGTATATTTCGTTTCTACAAAGAGAGAACCGCTTTATCCACGTGGAAAAAAGATACTCTTATTTATTTCAACAACCACTTAAATTTCAAAGTTATTCGCAATATTCATGCAAATACATGCAATGCGCCTCCTTTTTTCACTGAAATATGGACGATTTTAACTGTATAGTTTTACACTAACTTCTTACAAGGTGGGAGTATATCTAAAATGTACACCATTTTCACCATTACCACACCAATTCTCATCCGGTTCGAAGGACCAAAAGCTGTGGAGATTTTCCTATGTGTTATTACCCTTCGATCTTATAACCCCCTAAAGTCGGAAATTCTGACACGGCTTCGGTAGAGGCCTACAAATGATTTCAAAATTAAATCCTCTACCAATAAAATATAATTAATATTACATGCATAGACATACATGTACATATATTATAAGGGGGGTTGTGAACTGTTGATATGTGAATGATTAAATAAACTCTCCTCACCTTAAATTAAAACTTCCTCATACAGAATTATAAATTTTCCAACATATATTCTATCTACGAGTGTTCTACTAAAATGAGCTCATTCTGTCCCTCACACGTAGTTATATTGTTGGTTTTATTGTTAGAAATAAGTTAAATCTGTACACATCTATCCGGAAAACCCGAATGTCGTCAGCAATCACGGGACTCCAAATCAAACTCGAATATCTTCTGATTCACGTATCTCTACCACGTTCTTCTATTGGAGTGCCTCTTATCATCTCACGACAGAAACTAATTACTAATTAACAAACTTATAAGTACTGTCAATAAACACAGTAAACATGAGTGCCTCGTAGCATCTCACGACAACAACTGAGAATAAACTCGCACATAAAACAAAGCACAAACTCTATCATTCATTCAGCATTAGAAAAATCATGCGAAGAACTCTCTGTTTGCACAAGTAATCAACGTTATCATGACGCGGTAAAAGATTAATTGGCAGAAAGCCTACCAAAGCAGATTTCGCTCTCGACTTCGGAGCTATACATACACTATGCATAAGGATACTTATACATAATATAAATGAATAAGTATACATAAAATGTCTGTAAAATTACATACATGCACTTAAACTACAATAAACAAAACTATCATGTAAAATAACATTTACATATGTACGTAGAAATAAACCGTCTTGAATATATTCAAGACAATATGCCTACGGCGCACTATGGGCAATAATAATTAATCAAATTAAGCTTATTTTGCTACTTGAGAATCATCATGCAATGATAATTAGGTTAGGTTAGGGTACAACAGACTACAAAGAGTGAGGCAGATCGCACGTTAAAATTGCAGCAAAAATTATCTCGTGAACTCACCATGAAGAAGGAAGCATAAATAGACCAGCATCTGAACTTCTAAACGAGAATATAAGTACTCATTATACCATGTAATGAATTCACCAAAGATAACGAAACGCCACTTTGTAACACTATATATTCCTACTGTGTAAAATAGCATTACGACATTCGCATAATTCGTTATATATATCTCCTTTTAGCACATTCACAGCACACGAGACTTCATGAAGTAAGTCAACAGACTTTCTAGTTTTAAGAAACTATCCAACAGCTTAATAAGATAGTTTATAATAATTATTGCCACGCGTTTTCCATACGCACAGACACAACGTATTCCAGCCACTTAGTAACCTCTACTGCATGAGAGTGACGCTCTCTCTTCTTTCTTTCTTCTTTTCTTTAGGATGGGATAGGATAGGTGGGGGAAGAATAGTGACGGCATCGAGTGAACTCTCTTGGCCCTATTCAGGGTGTCATCACTGGGGAGAGGGGGGTAAAGGATGGGAAGGATTGGAGGGGTAAGCACGAAATTTAAGGAAGTAAGAGATTTCTCCCTCTTTTCAACGTAGTAGGTCTCGCCTACCACCTAATCAACAGTTCATATATACATTTTTTTACTTGTTAATAAAAACTAAAATGTGGATTCTGATGCTCTGGTTATACTAGATTTGCTTTATTTACTTTTTGAAAGGTGAGGATCTGCTCCTAAAAGTATGAAAATGTGCATATTATTCTGTGATCAAATTCTCTCTCTCTCTCTCTCTCTCTCTCTCTCTCTCTCTCTCTCTCTCTCTCTCTCTCTCTCTCTCTCTCTCTCTCTCTCTCTCTCTCTCTCTCTCTCTCTCAGGGGTCCCAGTTTTTGAAACAAATAGCTAATCAGAGACAGTAATAGCAATGTAAAAGACTGAATATGTCAATACTTTGTGTATGGATATGATAGTATTGTAAAAAAAAAAAAAATCTCATTCTACTATACATCCGACGTAGATATAGGAATAGCCTTTCTGTAGTAACTCGACTCGGGAGGTGACAGATCCCTGTTTGATCCAAGGCTGGACGTTAGAAAAGGCATCAAGACTTGATTCCATAGCACTAATATGAGTGTCCGCCTCTACAGTAAGAACTAATAATAGTAATGTTGATAATGGTGTAAATAATGATGATGGTGGTAGTAATGGTAATGATAATAGTGATGATGGTAGTAATAATAATAATAATGTTAATCTTGAAGAACATAGTGCATTCAATAGAAGTAATGATGTCTTTAACCCTACTACAGTAGATTGTAATACAGTAATCTTAGTAATAAAAAATCTGAAAGACTCTAATGCATATGGATCAGATGGAATTTGTTTTCGTTTTATTAGAGATTCATTATTTGTAATAGCATATTATCTGACGGTATTAATCAATACTTCCATAGTTACCAATATTTACCCAGATTTATGGAAAAATCCCCATGTAATTCCTGGTTTTAAAAATGGAAATCCTGACGACGTCTCTAACTATAGACCAATCTCTTTACTACCAATTTTATCAAAGATACTTGAAAAGATTGTTGCAAATCAGTTAAGTGAGTTTCTTGAAAAAAATAAACTTATTGCAAAAAGTCAACACGGTTTCAGGCCAAAATTATCAACTGAAACTGCCTTATTGAAAATATCAGATGAAATATACAAAAATATAGATAATAAGAAAATATCATTGCTACTACTACTCGATCTTTCTAAAGCTTTTGATAGTGTACACCATACCATTTTATTAGAAAAATGCAAAAAAATGAACATTGACCCAAGCTGGTTCGAGAACTATTTAAAAAACCGCTACCAGTCAGTCAGAATAAAAGATGTAGTTTCAAGTCGCAAGAAGGTATTGTTTGGGGTCCCTCAGGGATCGATCCTAGGACCTATACTTTTTCTAATATATGTAAACGATCTAGTAAAATATTTACCTAACTGTTATGTCATTCAATATGCTGACGATACTCAAATCTTAATTGAAGGAGAAATTAATGATTTAGAAAATATTATTCGTAGAGCAGAAGAAATTTTGTATATGGCTAAACGTTACTTTCTAAAAAATGGTCTGTTACTTAATGAAACTAAAACCCAATCTATTCTTATCGGATCCAGACAATTATTATCAGAAGTTGATGACAATCTTCATATAAATTTTAACGGTAATATCATTAAGCCAATGAACTCGGTAAAGAACCTAGGTGTCTATTTTGACCGTTACATGAATTTTGAAAAGCATATAGATGAAATTTATAAAAAAGTAATGGGTACTCTAATATATCTAAATAGGGTAAAAGACTCATTTGAAACATCAACTCGTATAATAATTGTCCTGTCCTTAGCTATGAGTTTAATTAATTACTGTCTCAAAGTTTGGGGATGTACAAATAAGACTCAATTACAAAGAATACAAAAGTTACAAAACTTTGCAGCACGAGTGGCTGTTGGCAATGTAAGAAAATACGAGCACATCTCTCCTGTTTTAAAAGATCTAGAATGGATAAAGATTAGAGATAAATATGTTTTTGATATATGTACCTTTGTTTTTAATATACTAAGAAACAATCTTCCTGATTGCTTGTATAATTTTTCTACAGTAAGCTCAGTTACCGGGTTAACTACCCGACAAGGGGAAGATTTATTAGTACGAAGGTCTAAAACTGATATTGGCTCAAGAGATATAAACATTCGTGGACCTCATTTATATTATCAGCTTCCCAGAGAACTAAAAAATGCTGGTTCAGTGTATACTTTTAAATATAATCTTAAGAAGTTACTCTTAAAGGAAGATTTTACTTGTAATTTTTAATAGTACACTCATCTTTATGACTTGTTTGTTTTAGTATGTCTATATCGTACACCACAGATGTCTATCTGGAATATAAATGCATCTTATTTGAATACCAAATGTACTTTGGAAATAAAGATTTATTATTATTATTATTATTATTATTATTATTATTATTATTACTATACATAACACATGAAACGAAGATTATTCATACACTACGAAGCGATATGGAGGAACGTATGAGTGATGCAAATATATATATATATATATATATATATATATATATATATATATATATATATATATATATATATATATATATATATATATATATATATATATATATATATATATATATATATATATATATATATATATATATATATATATATATATATATACATACATATACCGAGGCTGTTTCCCTCTTAAATTGGGGGGTAGCCGACGTCAAGAAAGGAAAGTTTGGGGAGAAGTTATTCTCCCCTCTACTCCCCCTCTTCGTTGACGCCTCGCAGGAGGTTGATACAAGGGGGGGGATTCCCAGTCCCCCCGCCCCGTCCACTTTTAGTCGCCTTTTACGACACGCAGGGAATACGGTGAGGCTATTCTTTGATAATATGCCCGCCCCACAGGGCACAAATATAAAGGCCCCATGTGCTCCTTATTATCGTCTCCAACCAACCGCTCAATGGCAAAGCCCCTGCTGGGCTAAGGATGATGATGGGATGGCCAAGAGTGCACCGCCGCGCCCTCGTGTGGGAAACCTCTAGGGTTTTGCGGGAGTAATCGGCCGCCGCTGCCTGTCTACTACAGCAGCAAGATTTTGGCAGGCCTTTGGCCCTCCCGACTTCTAGGTCTGGCTTCAGGGAACGCGCCACCAACGAGATTCTGGCGGCACGAACTCCCCAATACACTCCCAAGCAGACTAGGGAGATGGATGACTAGATGACACTCGTCTTGGAGTGGCCACGGCACTTGGGAGTGCCATCGCCGCAATGTGCGTTCAACTACACTTAAGAATGAATATACAGTACTTACGTTGTGTAGATGAGGTCACTGAAGGAAGACTCTTAATTTGCAATCTTAGCAAAATCTCTCTTGCTTAAACCTGAAAAGTAACTGAAAAAGCATATGCAAAATTCACAACTCCTGGAACCCGAAAAGCAACTGAAAAAGGGTATGCAAAATTATGCCAACGAATATTTTATGGGTACAGCACATGATCAATCACCAAAGAACAACAATCACCATCACCACCACATAATAATAATAATATTATTAACATCGTTATTTTTACGATTATTATCATATTTATACACACACACACACACACACACACACACACATACATACATACACACAAAGTTCAAAGACATGCCACGAAACTGGCGCCAGAAACACGCAATCTCAGCCATAATGAGAGGCCGAGGGAACCAGACCCACCATCACCCGAAGCTAGAAGAGTGAGGGGGGACATGGTGACAGTCCCCAAATTCCTTCATGGTTATGATAGAGTGGATAGGGATCACAATCATAAAAAAAACATTTATATCACAATCATGAAAAACAATTATTTCACACTCATGAAAAGCATTTATTTCCCAATCATGAAAAGCATTTATCTCACAATCACAAAAAGTATTTACTTCACAATCATAAAAAGCATTTTTTCCCAATCATGAAAAACAATTATTTCACAATCATGAAAAGCATTTATTTCACAAACATAAAAAGCACATATTTCACAATGATGAAAAACAATTATTTCACAATCATGAAAGCCCGAGTTCAGTTTGGCGATTTGCTAAACTAAATATCTCCCATCTCTAAAGACAATTAAGGTTAGGGAATTTAAAGACGCAGTAGCGGCGTTTTTGGTGTACTAGCTTCTGCCAACTCAGCATGCAAAGCGAGTACAACAATGTATATGTCTGGTCAGAGGTGGAAAGCAACTTTTATAGTTAGAGTTCTAATATAGGTTCTGTAGGTTTTAAAACACATACACAAACACACACATACACGCACTCACGAACACAGACATACACTGGGGCCGCAATTCCCCTTGTATGTGGGGTGACTGATATATATATATATATATATATATATATATATATATATATATATATATATATATATATATATATATATATATATATATATATATATATATATATATATATATATACATATATATATATATATATATATATATATATATATATATATATATATATATATATATATATATATATATATATATATATATATATATATATATATATATATATATATATATATATATATATATATATATATATATATATATATATATATATATATATATATATATATATATATATATATATATATATTGTGACAGAGTGTTTCGCTCAAAGTCAACAGAGGCTGTTAGATGCCTTATTAAATAAATTAGTAACATAACTGTTATTTTCTAACTAAAAAAATAATTCCCACTTCTTGACTTTCGCAGATTATGATTATTTGCAATTTGTATTTTAGCTTATAGCTAATTTTAAATATACCTTATTCACTCTTCTTGTACGTGTAGAAGTATAGCCCCGATATAAAGGCTGCTCCTATTTTTCTGTCTGCTACGAGCCAAGAAAATTATGAGAGAGAAAAAAACCAGTAACCTAACTTTTCATTATTATTCTCGTTTTATTTTATTTGCTTCCACTTGTTGCACCTAAAAATACTGTCTCTCCCTTGCATCTCTGCTATAATTGCCTGCCAGGGACCACCACTAAAATAGTCCTTAAAATGATATCAGAGCCAATTACTGCTCTAGAAATGTATCCTACAGATGAACTCACCAGGAGGAACAAGGAGACGCTCTTTTTTGGCGCCGAGACTGCCCAGAGGCAACATCTCGCCTGGGTAGTCTAAGTTTATTTCAAATCTTAATTACGTGGCATCTTCACAGGAATTCATCTAGCACAACAAGGTGAGGGATAGTGTATGGTAAAGCTCGTGGGTCAAGCAAATTGGTTTATTTTCGAGAATTAGTTACATTCGTTACTGGATAAATCTTATGGATTTTCATTCTCAGATTTCATTCCAATACACACGGAATTTTGTAGATTACCAAACTGGAATCTCAAATGCCAAAGTTAATTCCTTAACCTGTAAATTACAGCTGATATATATTGCTGAGAAGTTTCTTTTCACTGAATGTGATAAACGAAAATCTCATCCTCTGAAGACTGGTTATGAGCCCGTAAAAATCTATCTCTTTTCCTAATAAATTCTAATTTCATTTCACCCCTTTCTATCATCGTAAATAAAGTGTTTTACTTCAAAAACTCGTCAATAAAGCTATTTGCCAAAAAACAAAATTGCAAATATTTAAAAGGTAATTTTTCCCAGTTGGCTTTGCAAATATTTCTTGTTAACCACAATTTAATGAATGCATACCGTATTTATCTTGCTAATTCTTCATATGTTGGGGATAAAGTGTTTTGAGTTATAAGTTGCAAATACCTCAAAAGGTGGTTTTGCACCCTTTTTTTCATTGCAAAGTTCTTGATAACTAAAAGTGAATGAATACTGTATTTATCTCGTAGATTCTTCCTTTATCCTAAATAGAGTGTTACCATATTAATTGTTAATCAGTAATAAGCATTGCAACTTTTGTGGTTGCCCAAAATTTAAGGAATACATACAGTACTGTATTTGTCTTGCTTAATTTTCATCTATTGTGAATATATTGTTTTCCTTTAAAAACCAGTAAAGAATTAATGGTTTTGTATGCTATTATGGTAGCATAAATATTTCTGGTTAGCTGTGAATAACCAATATATATTCATCCAGTAGAATGACATTGGAAACTCATTATATGTGTGCTCATGCTTTCAGTTTCCCATTATAAACAGTGTGTCATTTCTGTTTCTGAAATTGCAGTGTCCTGTATTCTACTCTGCCTGTGTGACAGAGGTAATCATCGAGTTGAGGCCAAAGTCTTGGCATACGTCCGTGGTGCCGGGAAACGAACTCATACTCACCTCCTCCGGGATTCGAGGCAGCATTTCATAAAATTTAATTTGAGAAATTTAATTCAATTCTTTTAATGTCATTGCATTTCCAAAATTAAAAGAAAGTTGAATTCTGAGTTTCATTTAACCGACTAATGGTAATAGAGATGGGGTGTTCAAGTACAAATATCTGTCCTGTCTGTTTGTGAGCTCTTAACCGAGCTCGGTACTTTGAGTCCCCTTAGTAAAACAGAATCTTAACAACACTCTAGCATCCTAAACCCCCATATATATATATATATATATATATATATATATATATATATATATATATATATATATATATATATATATATATATATATATATATATATATATATATATATACATACATACACATACACACACATCACATATATATATATATATATATATATATATATATATATATATATATATATATATATATATATATATATATATATATATATATATATATATATATATATAATCTTCATAGGTTTCTTCTGAGGACGAATAGATAAATATATAATCTTACGGGCTTACGTATTTAAAATATTAAATAATTTATATATATATATATATATATATATATATATATATATATATATATATATATATATATATATGTATATATATATATATATATATATATATATATATATATATATATATATATATATATATATATATATATATATATATATATATATATATATATATATATATATATATATATATATATATATTAATTGTGACACCAGGATGGGGAAAAAAAATCTACTCTCATCGTGATTTAAATTATCAAATAATCTCTGTATGGCTTTATGAAAGGGAAAAGTACCAAAGAGTGTTTGTAGAACTCATGAATGCTAGGCACTGCTCTGAAGTCACTGTTTTTTCTAGATTTACAAAATGCATTTGATATTGTAAATTGAACCGTTATATTGGATAATTAGCAACTTTAGTAGTTAAAGTTAAAATACTACAACTAATTAGATGCTACCTGAGTGGTCGAGCCTCTAAAGTGTACTGTCAAGGCTATTTTACTTCCAGTGAAAAGGAATTTGCACTGGAAACTCCTCAGGGAGGAGTTATGTCTCCCCTTCTCTTTAATATCTTAATGGGTAAGCTTCTCAGTCTCTCAGAGTGCCAAATGATGAATGCACCATCATATGCTATGCAGACGACATTCGTATAAGGGCATCTTCTGCCAATGATATGCAAACAATGCTTAATGAATTCTCTCAAGTATCAAAAGACATTTCTCTTGTCATTTCAACTCTAAAAACAACGTACTTTTCCCATATCTCGCAAGAGCCTCACTTTGTATTAAACAATCAAACGGTTAAGGTGCGCAAAAATCACAAATATTTGGCAATACCAGTTCCTTCTCTCCCTGACACAGAGTATGTCTATGATTTGTGCGAAAGACTCCAACAGAGATTCCGACCGTTAAAGCTTCTAGCCATAGAGTATCTGGTGTTGGTATGAACATGTGCCGAACTTTCTATCTTGCATATGTCAGGTCATTAGTCGACTATCACACCCTGCAGCTCTGTACTATGACTACCTCTATCTTAAGACTTTTAAAAGATAATCAAAATAAAGATATGAGGAGTATTCTTGGCTGACCTATGAGCACCAGAATTATCATTATGCAACATGAATTAAACCTCCCACCTTTGATAAAACATATCAAACAGTCAGCAGTGATATTTGGTGGTAAATAAATTAGCGAAATCAGTTCAGTCACATTCATGTAACGCAGGCCCTATGCAAGAGCCGCAGTCACTGCCAACAATCATTAAATAATTAATAAAGGTAACATAAGTATAATAGACTAATATACCCAAATATATTTAAGCTTATTACCAATGAGACAAGAGAGCATCATGTAACACTATTTACTGAGAGTGGTCCTGCACGATTAATAAATCCTCGCATGAGAATTGGGCAAGAAATTCTCTCTCCAATATTATCATCTGGTCTGACTGTCACTCCAATTATTAAAAAGCATCAAAAAGCAATGAAACACTCTACATTTATACTGATGGGTCCTACATAAGCAGCACAGGAAAGTTTGGGTGCAGCATTTTGAATTATGAAAATTTAGAAGAGCGGCAAATATTTGACAAAGCAGTGAGTATGCCAAAGTGGTCATCAATCACTGAATGTGAGATTGTTGGACATACACTAGCTATTTAACATATTCTCAGTGCTAGGAAAAAATGCTATCATATTCTGTGGCTCGCAGAGTGCGCTTCTGTCACTGAGATCATTAAAAAGCTCCTACAAAACTCACATGGCTGAAATTCAAGAGGCTCTTATTGATTGCGCAAAACTTAAACTCCAAGTTAAGTTTTCATGGGTACCCTCCCATGTTGGGATAGTAGGTAATGAAAAGGCTGACAGGCTGGCAAAAATGGCAACTGAGAGTTCAGTGTCTGAATCTATAACCACACTGACTCAGTTTAAAACAATGTTGTATAATGAGATTATGGAAGAGCAAGAACTTTCTACACTCACACAACATGTAAGCAGCTGTTCGATCCAACATTATGAAAACTTCAGAAGGCTGAGACACAAATACAGCATGGGTAAAATTCTTACAGTGACTGTGATAGAGTTGCTGCCCGTATAAGACTTGGTTATAGAAATATATGGGAGGTGAATTGCGAGAAAACTGGTAGAAAGCACCCAGAACACTCAAAATGCCATTTATGTGAGTGTGAAGGGGGCAACAATTTAGTACACTACATTGCAGAGTGCACAAAGCTTAAGGACTTCAGACCTCTTGGCCTGAGCTACTTTGAACTTTGTGTGCACTTTTGCAACCCAGAGAACTTATATCCTGTACTTAGTGTATACCCAACGTTGAAAATGTAATTCTTTTACCCTCTTCTCCGTCTACATCTTTTCCCACATTTATGTGGGGTCGATGTTTCTGGTCAGTTTTCTCCATTTATTTCTGTCCCATACCTCATCACCCAACAAACCTTTAGACCTCAGATCATCATTGATGCAATCCATCCACCTACGCTTTGGTCTCCCTCTCCTTCTACCCTGTATATCCATTTCCATCACCCTCCTCCCAACATACTGTTCATCCCTTCTAACGACATGACCATACCATCTTAGTCTACTTTCTTGTATATTATCTGATATTTCTATAACTTTGAAAAAAAAAAAAAAAAAAAAAAAAAGAGGGGTGGAGGGAATACCTTCTCTCTCTCTCTCTCTCTCTCTCTCTCTCTCTCTCTCTCTCTCTCTCTCTCTCTCTCTCTCTCTCTCTCTCTCTCTCTCTCTCTCTCTCTCTCTCTCTCATATGCCTTTTCATATACATAAGCCACTTTTCCCCTTCTAAGGTGAGTGGCTGAGTAGAGGAATAATGCTCTGACTTTCTGGGAAGAGAAAGTACAGAGAAGGGTTCTTTCATTCCCTTCGCTCCGCCCCACTTAGTCTACTCTTACGACATGCAGGGGAACATGGAGGAAGTATTCTAACCCCCTCCCTCAAGAGCTCATATGTATGTATATGTGTGTACATGTGTGCATGTATGTGTATATGTATATGTATGTGTATATGTATTTATATGTATATATGTATGTATATGTGTATATGTATATGTATGTGCATGTCTATATGTATCAATAATTACTACTTTTGATTCATAACTCTATCTATATACAAAAGCTGTAGTAATGATGATGGTAATAATAATAATAATAATAATAATAATAATAATAATAATAATAATAATAATAATATAATAATAATAATAGTAATAATAATAATGATAATAATAATAATAATAATGATATTAATAATAATAATGATGATAATAATAATCATGATGGTGGTAGCAATGGTTGTGATAATAGTGATAACGGATTAATTGACGTAATTCTCTCTCACGTACATAATTTGAAGGGTGGAGAAGGGGAAAGGCTTTCAGTCTTTCTCTTTCTTTTCCTTCCAAATTTATCCTCCATTATATGGCACTGTGTTTATATGTATGTATGTATGTATGTTCAGGTTTATATGTGTACGTATATGCAATTAAGTACATGCACTTTCCTCTGCTGTGTTACCCTCAGATGACAATGATGTGTATGAGTATGCATGGATGTGTCTTTATCTGTAGTAAGGACGAATAACTCCTTTTGCTGAAATGAATACCACAAACCTCTCTCTCTCTCTCTCCTCTCTCCTCTCCTCTCTCTCTCTCTCTCTCTCTCTCTCTCTCTCCTCTCTCTCTCTCTCTCTCTCTCTCTCTCTCTCTCTCTCTCTCTCCTTGATATGTATGGCTATGAAGCCCCAGTGGTGTTTCTATTGCTCATCTAATTAATGCATGCATATATATATATATATATATATATATATATATATATATATATATATATATATATATATATATATATATATATGTGTGTGTGTGTGTATGTATGTGTGTGTATATATATATGTATGTACCTACTTATTATTCTAACCTGAAAATTGTTATTCTATATCTGCTTCAAATTGTCTGCAGTAGTACTGTTGAAAAATGAAATGTAATTTAAATGATAGCACTCAACAAGGGCTATTGTAAATATTGTCACAATGATTACTCTTCAAGTACTCTTCAATTATTACACTATATTTTATTATTAATTACTTGCTATGATATTTAAAATTAATTGCAAATTCTATTAGTATGTTATTTATACATAACCACATAGATTGTAATGTTATCAACTGCAATATGACTGGGAGTGCCCATGTGCACATGTCCCCATGTACAGTTATCTGAATAAATAAAAAAAAAAAAAAGATGCGTTAAGAAACCCCATACGAAAGGTTACACGTTAAGTCAAGCCTTCCCGAAATTCATCTAAGTATAATATCTGGGTAAGTTAGTCATGTCTCAAGTGCAAATAGACTCCATATTCCAAATTAACTTTTTACATCTGACAAGAAAATCAGGAATATATAAATAGATAAATAAATAAACAAATAAATCTATCCATCTACCTTGGCTGTCTCCCCCAATAGGGAGGCAGCCGATATAAAAAAAAAATGAACACAATAATGGGATTACTTTGCTCTATGGGCAATGACGAGGGAGCTAGCGACCGTTCAGATGGCACTGCTGGAGTGCCACAGCCCATCCTCCCGGCTCTTCCACAAACTGTGTTGCTTCATAAATGCCAACTATCCTACTGCCCCTACAAAATGGAAAAAAA
>JAXCGZ010009584.1:32500-35000 GCA_037179515.1 Halocaridina rubra
AATGATGGTCAAAGTACAAAACAATACACAAAAATATATATATATATATATATATATATATATATATATATATATATATATATATATATATATATATATATATAAATGAATAAACACAACTATAGTTTGTTTGGGTTTTACGTCAGGGACTCCCTTTTCTACCAAGGGCTAGGTAATTATTGTAATTCCTAGTCCATCCAAGAAGGTAACTGTGACATTGAATTTGTCACTTATTTGGACTATGACACTTGATTAATCTAGTAATTTTTTAAGTGGAAAGGTCAATACTGATATTTATTTTTATTGGAAAATAAGTGGTTTTGGGGGATTTAACACGCTTTATCTAGTAGACATTAATATAATAGATACTTTTACGTAGAAAAAATCTAAGAAAATATTTTCCACTGTATAATCCACTATAGGAGTGAAATTTTACAATAAATTTTCCTGAGGGGGCTTCGCCCCCTGCCATCCTTGACTAACTTAAGTAATCAACCCCAACCCAACCCAATGCAATCCATCCCTCCATATACCAAAGTGATACTCCCCCATATAAGGGGGGTGGCTGAGTCAAAGTAAATACTTTGATTTTTTTGTGGGAAGTAAATACAGAGGAGGGAATTTCCAGTCCCCTCGCTCCGCCCCATTTAGTCGACTTTTACGACGCGCAGGGGAACACGGAGGAAGTATTACAAGATTATTGTGGGTCTGAACTTCACATATAACACATAGATATCCCGAGTTTGACTCCCCAAGGGTTTACTTGAGCTAATATAAAGGATTATGAGGGCAGAGTCAGAGCGTTTTTCCTGTGGTACCAACCGAATAAGTAAGTAGAGTATTAGATGATGGGAGTTATGGTGGAACGGTACTTTCATGAGCACAGGTTTCGACTGAGGATATAACGTCCATTCCTCAAGTCTTAAGTAAATATATATGTACATATAAATAAACATATATATCTATTAAGTGTTAGTGAATTAAAAAACAAGGAGTATTATTGGTAAAGGGCATTTTCCCGTGAGTCTAATAAGGCATTACAAATACACACATACGCAAGTGTGTGTGTGTGAATGTGTGTGTGATTACCTAATTGTGATTACCTAATTGTGTTTACGGGAAAGAGCCCAAAGCTCGTATCTTCCCGTCTCCTGATCGGTTCCATTTTATAATGGGTGTAAAAGAGCTAAGGAGTGGAGAGACAAATGCTGGAAAAGGTATAGGAGGAGAAAAAACATAAATGCCTGGCAAACCTACAAAAGAGCAAGAAATGACTACCTAAGTAAAAGGAGAGAGGCAGAGAGAGACTATGAGAGGGACATCACCAGGAAGGCTAAAGAAAATCCCAAGCCTTTCCACAGCTTTATCAGAGGAAAACTGAAGGTAAAAGAACAGGTTTTAAGGCTAAAGAGAGCGGATGGAAGCATCACTGAGACGGATGAAGAGATCTGCAAAGAATTGAACAAGGAGTTTCAGTCAGTATTTACAGTAGAAAATACCCCACCCTGTGTGTGTGCGTGTGTGTGTGGCTGACAAACCAAATATATTATTTTAGAAACAACTTAATTTCCTAAATTAATCAACCCTAACCTCGCTTTGTTCTTCAGAGAGGGTGGTTTTGTCGACAACTATATATAAGAAAGGGGTCCATATAAATTAATAATCAAGAAAGGCTTCAGAGATAAATAAACATATATGCATATTCAAGATGGTATGTCTTATGACATCTCTCAATCAGATCGACTTAGGGATAAGAAACAGAGGGTAGTGAGGTCCCAGAAATTACATACTTTGAGATCAGGGGCCATATATTAAAAATTATAAAGAAGAAGACGAAAAGAAGAGAGGGAGCAGGAGGAAGAGGATATAGATGAGAAGAAGAAGAAGAAGAAGAAGAAGAAGAAGAAGAAGAAGAAGAAGAAGAAGAAGAAGAAGAAGAAGAAGAAGAAGAAGAAGAAGAAGAAGAGAAGGAGAAGAGGAGGAGGAGGGAGGAGGAGGAGGGGAGGAGGAGGAGGAGAAGAGAGAAGAAGAAGAAGAAGAAGAAGAAGAAGAAGAAGAAGAAGAAGAAGAAGAGAAGAAGAAGAAGAAGAAGAAGAAGAAGAAGAAGAAGGAGAAGGGGAAGGAGAAGGAGAAGAAGAAGAAGAAGAAGAAGAAGAAGAAGAAGAAGAAGAAGAAGAAGAAGAAGAAGAAGAAGAAGAAGAAGAAGAAGGAGAAGGAGAAGGAGAAGGAGAAGGAGAAGAAGAAGAAGAAGAAGAAGAAGAAGAAGAAGAAGAAGAAGAAGAAGAAGAAGAAGAAGAAGAAGAAGAAGAAGAAGAAGAAGAAGAAGAAGAAGAAGAAGAAGAAGAAGAAGAAGAAGAAGAAGAAGAAGAAGAAGGAGAAGGAGAAGAGAAGAAGAAGAAGAAGAAGAAGAAGAAGAAGAAGAAGAAGAAGGAGAAGGAGAAGGAGAAGGAGAAGGAGAAGAAGAAGAAGAAGAAGAAGAAGAAGAAGAAGAAGAAGGTAT
>JAXCGZ010009584.1:42500-52500 GCA_037179515.1 Halocaridina rubra
TATATATATATATATATATATATATATATATATATATATATATATATATATATATATATATATATATATATATATATATATATATATATATATATATATATATATATATATATATATATATATATATATATATATATATATATATATATATATATATATATATATATATATATATATATATATATATATATATAATATATCAAATAAGCACATTACCATATCGTAAAACATGAATCATTTTCATCCCAACCGGGACTTGAACCTAGGATACATAATTACTGTGCCAAGGTGCAACCGACTACACCACTGAAGGTCTATAAAGCGAAACAAACCTTACAGCTATATCTGCTATACTAGGCATGAACGCATTCTGTCTGAATGCCACTCTGTTCATATTTCAGTTTCCCCCAACCTCACTCGTGGCTTCGTTTTCGCATTTAATTAAAAACTCAGTCTTATCCGGGACCAACAATAATCAAATAAACACATTAACTTATGTGAAAACATGAATAATTTTTACCCCGAACGGGACCTGAACCTAGGACACATAATTACTGTGCCAAGGCGCTACCAACTATACTACAACAGTTCTAAAAGGGGAACGAGCCTTACAGCTATATCTGCTATACTATGAATGAACGCATTCTATCCGTATGCTACTCTATTCATATTACAGTTTCCCAAACCTCACTCCTGGCTTCGTTTTAGCATGTAATTCAAATCTCAGTCTCATTTGGGACTAACAATAATCAAATAAGCACATTACCACATGTGAAAACATGAATAATTTTTACCCCAACCAGGACTTGAACCTAGAACACATAATTATTATTCCAAGGAGGTACCAAATGTGGTGAAGTTGGTAGTGTCTTGGCATAGTAATTATGTGTCCTAGGTTCAAGTCACGATCGGGGTAAAAATTATTCCTGTTTTCACATATGGTAATGTGCTTATTTGATTATTGTTGGTCCCAAATGAGCCTGAGATTTGAATTTAATGCGAAAACGAAGCCACGAGTGAGGCTGGGTGAGTCTGTAATATGAACAGAGTGGCATTCAGAGAGAGTGCGTTCATTCCTAGTGTAGCAGATAAAGCTGTAAGGTTTGTTTCCTTTTAAACCTTCTGTGATGTAGTTGGTAGTGCCTTGGCACAATAATTATGTGTCCTAGGTTCAAGTCCAGGTCGGGGTAGAAATTATTCATGTTTTTACATGTGGTAATGTGCTCATTTGATTATTGTTGGAACCTAATGAGACTAAGATTTGAATTGATTGCGAAAATGAAGCCACAAGTGAGGTTGAGGAAACTGTAATATGAACAGAGTGGCATTCAGATAAGAACATAAGAACATAAGAATAGAGGACACTGCAACATGCCTACTGGCACACACGAGGCAGCTCCATTTTTGAATTGTATTTTCAGCATGTCTAACCTATTCTATTCTACTCTACTTATTTATTCTGTTTTTCTTTTTATGATTTTTCTAATAAGCACTAACCTATTCATACCCACCCTACCTCTGTCATATGTCTATCTAATCTACATTTGAAGGTGTCTAAGGTATTGGCATTTACTATCCTACTAGGAAGCTTGTTCCATGCATCAGCTACTCTATTACCAAACCAATTTTTACCAATTTCCCTTCTGAACCTAAATTTATCAAGCTTAAATCCATTATTACGAGTTCTGGTTTGATCATGAATTTTTAAAACTTTATTAATATCTCCCTTGTTAATCCCTTTAAACCATTTATACACTTCAATCATATCCCCCCTAACTCTTCGCCTCTCTAGAGAATGTAGATTAAGTTTTTTTAATCTGTCCTCATATGGTAGATTTCTGATATTGTGTATCATCTTGGTCATTCTTCGCTGCACTCTCTCCAAGGATTCAATTTCCATTCTATAATAGGGTGACCAGAATTGCACAGCATAATCTAAATGGGGCCTAACTAATGCAAGATAGAGCTGCAAAATAACTTTTTCCGTCCTATTGCTGACGCTTCTTGAGATAAATCCTAAAATTCTGTTTGCTTTATTTCTGACTGCTGTGCATTGCTCTCTTGGCTTAAGACTACTACTCACAAGAACTCCCAAATCCCTTTCACACTGAGAACTCATGATTTCATGGTTATTTAGCTTATAACTAGTATTGTCTTTTATAGTACCCATTTTAACTACTTTACATTTTTCAACATTAAATTCCATTTGCCATTTGTCCGACCATTCAGATAATCTATTTAGATCTTCCTGTAAAGCATGAATGTCTTCTTTTCCATTTATAGTTCTACCTATTTTAGTGTCGTCTGCGAATTTACTTAGGTTACTACTGATATCCGAATCCAGATCATTTAGATATACGATGAATAATAGAGGACCCAGTACCGAGCCTTGTGGTACCCCGCTTGTAACCGAGCCCCACTCTGATTTCTCTCCATTTATGCAAACCCTCTGTTTTCTGTCTTTTAACCATTGTTTGATCCTTCTGAGCACAGCTCCTCCTATACCATGAGCTTCCAGCTTTTTAACTAATCTTTTGTGAGGAACTCTATCAAAAGCTTTGCTAAAATCTAGATATATTGTATCATATTCTTTGCCACAATCTACTGCCTCGTAAACTTCTGAATAAAAAGACAGTAAGTTTGTAAGGCACGAAAAACCCTTAAGAAACCCGTGTTGTGAAAGTTTTATCAGTCTGTGTAATTCTAGATGTGCCCTTATTTTATTTGCAATTATGGATTCTAGAATCTTACCCACTGTTGACGTTAAACTTACCGGCCTATAATTATTCTTTTTAACACGTTCTCCTTTTTTAAATATTGGTACCACATCTGCCAATTTCCACTCCATGGGTACCGATCCTAATTTTATTGAATTATTAAATAATGCAGTTAGAGGACAACTAAGCTCTTCCTTGCATTCCTTTAATATTCTAGCATATATTACATCAGGTCCCGGAGATTTATGAGCCTTTAATTTATCTATTTCTTTTATTACCTCCTCTCTCGTAATATTTATTGAACTAAGTATATTCTCGGGACTGTCTCTGTAAATGGATTCTACTTCCGGAATATTTTCCAAGTTTTCATTTGTAAATACAGATAAGAAATAATCATTTAAACATGTACACATCACTTTATCGTCATCTGTGATATGGCCATTGGCTACTTCAATTGGTCCGACTTTTTCCTTAAATTTTGTTTGATAATGTTGATAAAACCCTTTAGGATTTTCTTTAGCTTCTCCTGCTATTCGAACTTCGTATTTTCTTTTCGACTCTCTAACTATCTTTTTAACTTCCCTGTTTAACTGTATATATTGCTGCCTCACCTGCTCTTCACCTCTTTTTAGTTTCCTGTATATTCCTCTTTTAATACCTATAAGATTCTTTATTCTATTGTTCATCCATTTAGGGTCATTTTTTCTTGATCTGCAATGTTTCATGGGAATATAGTCTCTCTGACTATTCTTAAGAGTCATGACAAAATTGTTATATTCCTCATCCAAATTTATATTAACTGACGGGCTGCTGTTCTTTCCTGTGAGAGAATTTAATGTATTGATCTTATCTTGTGATAATCCTTGGCATGTGGTACCCAAATTTCGGGGTAATCCGCTACCTGCGACCTGACCTGCTGGATTAACTACCCACATCTGTACCCCAGAAATCCCTTCCCATACCTCATTAGATAATTTAGTTTTTAAGCCCTCAAAATCTCCTGCTCTAAAGTTTGGAACAATATTCTTATTTTCCTTTATAGTTTCCTTGAAAATTATGTTAAATCTAATGGAATCATGGTCACTGTTGCCCAATTTTTCACCAACTTCTAAATTTGTAACCATATTCTCTCTATTACTAAGAACTAAATCTAGTGTATTCACCCCCCGTGTTGCTTCATGTATATGCTGAGAAAGGAAATTGTCTTCTACTACTTCCAAAAACTCCTTAGAGCTACTATCACCTGTTATGGTTTCCCAGTTAATATTTCTAAAATTAAAATCGCCTACAATGCAAACTCTATTTGACCTGCTCACTTTAGAAATTTCATCGTATATAACTTGCGACTCTATATTATCTAGATCAGGTGGTCTGTAGACTACTCCTACAACTAGACTTTCTATATTATTTTTAATTTCAACCCATAAGGTTTCTGAATTTAGATTTGTCTTAATTCCAGACTTAATGCAGCTTCTGAGGCTATCTTTAATATACATAATTACCCCTCCCCCTCTTTTATCTGCACTACGATCAGCATTATAAAGTTTATATCCTGTAATTATGTACTCAGCTTTAAGGTGTTTGCTTTCTAATTTAATCCAACTTTCACTAATGCATATTATATCCGGTCTCTCACTACATACTATGGCTCTCAGTTCTTCTATCTTGTTACCTAAACTACGGCTATTTGTATAATATACTTTTAAACTTTCTCTAGCTTCACCCTTCTTGTGGCTATTCTTTTTGTTAATATTTGTTCTATATAACAAATGGTTCTTATCCTTAGACTCCCAGTTATTTGACCCACTATTTACTGAACCCTTACTGACTAATTTCTCTGCACAAGTATTAATCATTTCATTATTTGTGTCTAACAAAACCCCCCTACCTCTCTGTCTATCATACCAGCCAATACCGAGACACCTGAATTAGAAAGATGCACTCCATCCCTTGCATACATATGCTTACGACTAGTGAAGTGATCCCACCCGTCTATAAAACCTATATTATTCTCCCGACAGAAGACTTTCATCCTAGCATTTACTCCTATAGCTCGAGACCACCACTCTGAACTTTGGCTAAGCCTAGGGAGAATACCACACATCACAGGAACTGCACCTCTTTTCCTAATCTAATCCAGGGCTTGTCTATACAACCTAATCAGCTCTTCACTTCTACCATCCTGCACGTCATTTCCCCCAGCTATCAAACAAACAACATCTTTTTTCTCAATCCAGCTATTTATTGACTCACCCACCTTCTTCATACCTGCTCCAGGGAAAAAATATTTTCCTCTAACTCTATGCCTGAGTTTCCTGTCTACATATCTGCATAGTGAATCCCCTACAATTACCAAAGAACGAGACTTATCCGGAGGATGGGTTACTCCGACCTTGGGAGACTTACCTAGGCTCTTGACCTGAGAGCTTTTCCCACTTCCATTTTTACGATCGCTAGTACACCTATCTGACTCTATGGTTCCTGAAGAATTACTGCCGCCACTGTCACATTCATCTCTAAGTGACCTAAATGAATTAGAAACCTGTAGTCTAAAAGTATCATTTTTCCTAAGAACCATTTTCGTTGAACCCTTATTCACAACTTTCCAGTCGTCTTCATTATTCAATCGACCCTTCCTGGTTAACACCTCTACTTTACCTCTCAGATCCCTGTTCTCCTCAGCTAAGGATCTGACCTCCTGCCTGACTGCGGCCAACTCATTTCTTAAATTAAAAATGAGTTTGCTTGCGTCAGACGAGGACAAATCCCCAGCACAGCCACAAACAGCACCAACAACGACACCACCACCAACACCACTACCACTAACACCACCAGCACAAAGAACACCACCACTCTCCATTGTACTAAGTTTGGTCAAGATTGGAGCTACTGGAAGCACGTCCTCACTGGATGAACCCAGGAACTGTGTTCATTCCTAGTATAGCAGATATAGCTGTAAGGTTTGTTAGAGGGTTATGATTATTTATATTTACATACATAATTTAACCTGTCTTACTTTCTTTAATTTTTAATTCCCTCAGGCCTCCTGGGTCCTTTTTTATTTTTTTTTTACTCCCTCTGTCATTATTTTACACTCACTTGTGGAGACATATGTGCTGACAATTACAGATAATTTAAATTAGCACAGCAGTAATTATAGATTTCACAAAGATAAACAATTATCCGCAGATAAACTTCATCAAATCGTTAATCTTCTTATCTGCTAAATATCAAGATTACTTGAGAAGGGGTTCAGTTAAGATCCGAAATATAGCGTTATTTTTTTCTATGTGTTCTTTCTCTGAAGGACTTCCTTACCATTTAGTCCTGTATGCTAAAAGTTTATGCTTACTCACAATTTAATAAGTATATAAGTTGGAATATGTAAAGAAGGGTAACCTTTAAGTGCTGTAGGGATAAACCTAATCACAAGACAATTGCCGTATGCTTACCTAACCTAACTTAACCAAATCTAATCCAACCAAATCTTACCTTACTAAACCTAACATTATACTGGTTATTCAACATTACATGGGGGGAATTTGGGTTACTATTCTATAGTAACCGAATTTAAATATTAATATTTAATCACAAATGGAATTTAACGAGTACATAATGGTCTAAAAATAACTAATAAGTGAGCTAGAATAAATAGGTTTAATTCTCCGTTCATTGCAAAATTCGAGGTAAGTCTCATAACGTTTAGTCGAAAACTATATGCAGATTAGTGTCCCTTATAATGAATTATAATCTTATTATTAAATAAAAACAGCACTAATAGACATGTGATTATATTCTATAACAAATATGAATAATGTTGATACGGAGAGTTAGATAAAAATTCGTTCATATGTAAAGCATTTTGATATTGTTTTGGTTGGTGTAACGAATCGTGTGGCTTCCATGAATGTCAGAAATCTTGTGACCTACACACGAGTGCCAAAAAACCTAGGGACCCACATGATAATTATGAATATTGTGACCTCCTCATGTGTGCCACATATTTTGTAATCCTCATGAATACCCCTATGACTGCCACGAATAGTGTGACCCTCATGAATGCCACAAATCATACTACCTCTCAGTGGGTGCCACCAATATTTATCGACACGGTTATTAAATTCCTTCATGGCTTTATAATGAGTGGATAGAGAGTGATTTCTGATATGGCTTGCTCTAGAATTAGTGGTCATAGTTTAAATCTTCGTAAAAAAGCTTTATTGTAGGATGTAAGGAAGTACTTTTTTAGTATAAGATTAGTTGGTGAATAGAATTCTAAGTGAAGAAACAATGCCAGGAATAATTCGACTCCACTTAGAGGCTGTAACAGTAATCTTCAAGCTTTGCTTTGTCTAAATTACGAAGAGAGTTCAAGGTATTTTCTTATTGTGAGTACGGGTTTGTGTATATGTATGTTTATGTACGCACTATTCAACTTGGGAAGAAACTTCAAAGTGTGTGTGTGTATGTGTGTGATGATTTGCATATACTTAGATGTGTATTATCCAAGTTATGGAGAATGGCAAGAATAATATTACTGTGTACGTGACAAGTATGATTTTGTACTGTATGTGACAAGAATGATTTCATGCTGTGCGTGTCAAGAATTATTTTATTTTGTGCGTGAGAAGAATGATTTCATACTGTACGTGACAAGAATGATTTCATTTTGTGCGTGACAAGAATGATTTCATTCCATGCTTGGCAAGAATGATTTCATTTTGTGCGTGACATGAATTATTTTATTTTGTGCATGACAAGAATGATTTTATTTTGTGTCTGACATGAATGATTTTATTTTGTGCGTGACATGAATTATTTTATTTTGTGCATGACAAGAATGATTTTATTTCTTGCGTGACACAACTGATTGTATTCTGCACATGACGAACATTATCTTATTCTGTGCGTAAAAAGAATAATTTTATTCTATGCGTGAGAGAATGCGTCTTTTAGTGTTTGTGAATATATTGGCAGTGAACTCCCACCAGTGGCTTTGACCACGCATTTTTATGTAGTAGGACGGTCCAAGGCACCAGTCACTTGTTGCGATACTACATCTGAAGGTCTTTTAGACTTAAATACGACTGGTCATGAAACGGCTTGGTGTTAAGTGTTCCCTCAGTAATGGTTCTTTTTCTGTCTCTAAATGTGCATCAAATGTTCTGACAAATTCATTATACATCTCATTCTATCTCTTCACATCTGACAAGTCACAATACTCACCATCTCTGTTTCTCATTGCTTTCTTTTTCGTTTCTTGGTGCCCGGGACAGATGCGAGCAATTTTCTTTGCCTGTCCCGGTGTAACACTTATAAAGAAGATAGTACTTAAGCCCTTGAGAAATGCATAAGTACAAGAAGCTGGTTTTACGTCACGGATTCCCTTTTATTCCAAGGCCTAGGACGGTTGCCTTCTTGCGAAGGACTTTTTTGGCAGATGTAATCGTTACCCTGAGTGCATGCCCTTGTTAACCTCAGACCGTGACGGGGCGTGATCCCTCAACCTACCGTCTCAGAGTCGCGGACGCTACCGCTTTGCCACGGTGACTTAATGCATAAGTATAATATTCACAAAATTTACCTATCAAACTAATTTAAGCCATATCGTCAACTTCCTGTTATTCAGTCTGAGGGCCACAGTAGCTCAGTGGTAGAGTACGGGAGCCATGAAGTCACAAGCCTGACTCACAGGGTTCGATCTCTCCGCGGGGTGTTAGAAAGGCATCCATCTTTAATCTTTAATCTAACATGACTATGTCCACCTCCATATGAATGAGGACTAATTGTCACACACAAACAACGGTGTAAAAATGATTATTAGCATGATTATAAGAACAAATCAGGATTATTTTAATGAATAGAATTTCCCACTTTCATATGGAGTCATTATTTGTCACTGGCCTTTTGGAGATTAGTGTCGGTTTTAGTTTCAATATCTGACGGCTGGATGCCACTCCTGACGCCAACCATCTACAGTGATCCGGCTTTGCGACTAAAGGGGGGTTTACACGGTCAAACGGTTCGTCAAACGCGGTTCGACAGACAAGTGTTTGAAGTGATGTTCGAACGTGTGAACGGGGTATTTGGTTGTCGAACACGAGTAATGTAGAGTAAAGGGGGCTTTACATGGTCAAACGGTTCGTCGAACGTTGTTCGACGGAACGTGTTCGACAACCAAATACCCCGTTCACACGTTCGAACATCACTTCAAACACTTGTCTGTCGAACCGCGTTCGACGAACCGTTTGACCGTGTAAATCCCCCCTTAACACAGGGTGAAGCTGGCTCGCTCTAACTGTGATAAGATGCTAAAAGATACTATAACAACAATAATAAATATAAAAAAGTTATGAGATGTAGCTCAATCATTTACGGCTGAATGCCCTTCCTGGTAGTGACCCTCTTGGTGCATTGGCACCAAGGTAAATTGGTTTGTTCCTTAAGTTTTGGTTTCGGTTTTACGTCACGAACTCCCTTTTCAACTAAGGGCTAGGACGGTTGCCTTCTTGCGAAGGACATGTTTTGGCAGATGTAATCGTTACCCTGGGTGTATGCCCTAAAGTAGTTTTAGGAAAATACAAAAAAGTAAAGAATAAAAAGCAGAAACATGTTCAAATATGGCATTTGAAAGTTAAAGTAATAAATTAAAATTTTTGGCAGCCACATTAAATATAACAGATGATTTTTTTCAGTGAATATAAAATATTACAACTGGTATTTTAAGAGGTTATGAAATATAACAGCCTGTGTTTTTAGTGCATATAAAATACAGCAGTTGATATTTTCAGTAAACACAGAATATCACAGGTTATATTTTATTGCATATATTTTATGAAAAAATAATTTTATATTTCTCTAAAAATCCCATATAAATAAAATTAATAAAAGTTAAGTCATCAACCGAGGGAGAAAACAGCTCAACTAGGCGCTGATTTCAAGCCCGAAGCATTGGAAAAGGCTAGTGTCAGGTAAGGTGACCAACTATTAATACATTAAAGCCAAATGAACGCTATTTTCATGAGGATAGCAAAAGTCAGCTACCCCAAATGATAATTTGAAAACCGAAAAATGAGAAAAAGTATAATCATATCAAAGTATTCCAGCCAATTAGGAAGCAAGTCCCTCAAATCACATTGGTCATAAGATTGGATCAATGGAGAATGTTGTTGTCAGGAAGGAGAATCAACTGTAAAACTTTAAGCTAAAAGTCAACACTACTTCCCATGAGACTAATGACAAGCAGCGGCCCCAAATGAGACTGAGTTAAACCGTACCAGAAG
>JAXCGZ010009584.1:57500-62500 GCA_037179515.1 Halocaridina rubra
GTATGTATGTGTGTACGCATGTATGTACGTATGTACATATGTACGTACGTATGTACGTATGTAAGTAGGCATGTACATAAGTACGTACGTATGTACGTACGTATGTACGTATATACGTACGTGCGTACGTATGTACGTACTTACGTATGCACGCATGTAAGTATGTACGTATGTAAGTATGTACGTATGTAAGTGTGAACGTATGTACGTATATAAATATGTGCGTATGCACGTGTGCACGTATGTACGTGCGTACGCACTTACGTACATACGTACACACGTACATACGTACATATTTACATGCGTACATACGTACACACGTACATACGTGCATACTTACGTACGTACATACGTACGTACGTACGTAGATACGTACATACGTACGTACTTATGTACATATATATGTACATGCCTACATACATACGTACGTACATGCGTACATACATACGTACATACATACGTACATACATACATACATGCATGCCTACATACGTACGTACATACGTACGTGTGTGTGTGTGTGTGTGTGTGTGTGTGTGTGTGTGTGTGTGTGTGTGTGTGTGTGTGTGTGTGTGTGTGTGCGTGTGTGTGTGTGTGTGTGTGTGTGTGTATGAAATATTGGATATTTTTTTCTCTTGGATTGTTTTTGACCTTCTTCTTCTTCTTCTTCTTCTTCTTCTTCTTCTTCTTCTTCTTCTTCTTCTTCTTCTTCTTCTTCTTCTTCTTCTTCTTCTTCTTCTTCTTCTTCTTCTTCTTCGTCTTCGTCTTCTTCTTCTTCGTCTTCGTCTTCGTCTTCTTCTTCTTCTTCTTCGTCTTCGTCTTCGTCTTCGTCTTCGTCTTCTCTTCTTCTTCTTCTTCTTCTTCTTCTTCTTTTCCCACTTTTATTTGGGGTCGATGTTTCTGGCCAGTGTTCTCCTGTGTTTCTATCCCATACCTCAACACCCAACAAA
Organism: Halocaridina rubra; assembly: GCA_037179515.1. Taxonomy (NCBI): domain Eukaryota; kingdom Metazoa; phylum Arthropoda; class Malacostraca; order Decapoda; family Atyidae; genus Halocaridina; species Halocaridina rubra. The sequence continues at coordinate 58,451 of JAXCGZ010009584.1, forward strand.
CTTTTAGAACTCAGGTCGTCATTGATGCAATCCATCCACCTTTGCTTTGGTCACCCCCTCCCTCTCCTACCCTGTATATCCATTTCCATCACCTTCCTCCCAACATACTGTTCATCCCTCCTAACGACATGACCATACCATCTTAGTCTACTTTCTTGTATCTTATCTGATATTTCTCTAACTTTTGAGGTACCTCTAATTACCTCGTTTCTGATCTTATCGCTTCTTGTCACCCCACACATCCATCTCAACATCCTCATCTCTGCCACATCCAGTTTTTTCTCTTGTGTCTACTTTATTGCCCATGTCTCTGCTCCATACATCATCGCAGGTCTCACAACTGTCTTATGCACTTTACCCCTCAACTTAATCCCTATTCTCCTGTCGCACAGCACCCCCAGACACTTTCTTCCAGTTCTTCCATCTCGCTTGTATTCTGTGGGTTATTTCTGACTCTAGGTCACCATCCTCTGCTACTGTTGATCTCAAATACTTGAACTTTTCAACTCTTCTCAACACTACCCCCTGCAATTTGACCTCCCAATCCTCATCATCTCTCAACCTCAAGTACTCTGTCTTCTTCCTGCTGATTCTCAATTCTCTATCCTCCATCACTCTTCTTCACTCCTCAAGCTTCTCCTCCACTACCTCTTGTCTGTTGCTACACAGTACAATGTCATCTGCAAAGAGCATACACCATGGTGACTGATCTCTAATACCCTGGGTTACTACATACAAGACCATATCTAATAGATATGGACTCAAAGCAGAACCTTGATGCAGACCAACATTTACTGAGAGACTTTTCGTCAAGCCCACACTGCTCTTAACATTTGCCTCTGCCCTCTCATACATATCTTGGATTATTCTTGCATATGGTTTTAATTAATAACAATTGTTAGTGTACAGTACATCTTTTAAGTTCCAAAAATTATTTTTTCAATGAAGCAATTGTTTTTGAGGGGGAAAGGAGATTTTTTAAGAAAAATGGGTGAAAAAGCTCTCTCTCTCTCTCTCTCTCTCTCTCTCTCTCTCTCTCTCTCTCTCTCTCTCTCTCTCTCTCTCTCTCTCTCTCTCTCTCTCTCTCTCTCTCTCTCTATATATATATATATATATATATATATATATATATATATATATATATATATATATATATATATATATATATATATATATCTATCTATCTATCTATCTATCTATCTATCTATCTATCTATCTATCTATCTATCTATCTATCTATCTATCTATCTATCTATCTATCTATCTATCTATCTATCTATCTATCTATCTGAAGTATAAATAAAATGCTTTATCTCGCTGTTTATTTACAAACACCACAGTGTGTGTATCTAACGTCTTCGGATACACACAACAACTTGTATGTAAAGTGACGATGGCGGTGGTAGTAACATGTATATGATGTCTCTCGTGTACGAGAATTTGACAGATATTAATCATTGTTGAAGATGCATTCATACATCGTATTCGTTGTTAGTGTCTTCGCAGCACTTTTTTGCCCTATGCTTTTTGGGGCCACCAGAACCGGACACCTCCGAAATCAACAGGATATCCTCAAGGACCGTCTTCAAACGCTGGATAAAAATCTACTTCCAAGAATAAAAGCAGACTTCGCCAGTGCTCCTGCACGAAGAGATTGTGGAAATTTCTGGGAAGTGACTTTCCAGTGCACTTTAGCCCTGGCAACGGTCTTAGGCTACTACTTCATGCGAAATAGTGACACAATGGCAGTAGCCAAGAGAAAAGACCAGCGAGTACAAACGAAAAATAATAAAAGACTCATGAACTTAAAGAAGGCCCTCCGGAAGACCAGAGGAGATAACAGATCTCTACAAGGAAAACTGGAGAAAAATCAAATGCTTATGATTCAGAGCGAGAGAATGCGCATGCAAGCTCTACAGGAGTTGACAGATGAAGCGAATGGTCTTCATGAAAGAAACACCTTCCTAGAGAATGCCGCAAAACAACTACAGACTAAAGTCGACTCTAAGGACATGGAACTGAAAAGAGTCAAAGACGAGAACGAAAAGCGAAGCTCAGACCAGATAAGTCATTACGACAAAGAGATCCGGAGATTGGAGAAAATCAACCGGGATTTGAAGAGTGAGACGGAGTCTAAGTGCATTGCTCTCGCTGGAAAGGAGAAGGAATTACAGATAGTGAAGAGCGAAGCAGCTGCCAAAAATAAAGAACTGGAAAAAGTCAAAGATGAGAAGGAGAAGCAACTCGCTGAGCGGAAAATGTATTATGAAAAAGAAATACAGGAAATGAAGAAAAACATCAGTGATTTGCAGAAGGAGATTGAATCAAAGAACAATGACCTCAAAACAGTTCATGTAGAGTACCAGCAGCAGTTACTGGAGCAAGAACACACGCACAGCCAGTCGCTGACTAAAGAACTCATTGAACTGCAGAGTGAAATTAAACAAAAAGATGAGGAAATATTCAAGATAAAGCAAGATTATGGCATGAAATATAGTCTCATGTTTATTAAGTACGAAAAAGAACTGAAAATAACTGAGGAGAAAAGGCAGGAGGAATTTAACAAAGAATGGAATGCCAGGCGAGTCAAAGAAGAGGAAGAGAAGGCGAGAATGATTGAAATGATCAGTGCTTTGAAGAAGGAGGTTGAGGCTAAAGAAAATGACCTCGAAAAAATTCAGAGGCCTAGCCAATCCATGACAAAGGCACTCCATACACAGCAGGAAAGACTCGAAGATGAAGAAGAGATGAATAGAAATAGAGAGCAAAAACAGCGGGAAATAAGCAAAGAGTCGAAAATAGAGCCAGAGAAAACAGAAAAAAAGAACAGAAATTTTGTAGATGAAGAAGAGATGAATAGAAATAGAGAGCAAAAACAGCGGGAAATAAGCAAAGAGTCGAAAATAGAGCCAGAGAAAACAGAAAAAAAGAACAGCAATTTTGTAAAAACGAGTCAGGCAGTGAATGTGTTTAAGCCACAGCACCAAAAGCCCCTTCAGCGCAGAATGGTTGGAAAGATGGAAATCGTTAGATCCAACAACGCTACCACCGGCGAGACTGACACAGGGAAGCCTGCCATTGATATTTATGGCGACAGCTTAACTAAATATCTCGCTGATAGCTTGAAAGAAAAGGGGATTCAAAATTTCCAGGTCTCGTGTGGTAGAGGACTGCGTGTGACTGACATAGCAAAGTTTGCAAGAAACGCCAAATTAAATGAGGAAGGTGATGGAATAGTCATTCTTGAAGGCGGGGGAAATGATCTTGTACAACTGGGAGGGGAACTTACCTGGAAAAACATACAAGAAACTATTGGAGAAATACTAAAAAAGAACCATAAACATACTAAGATAGCTGTCGTTGGAATAAGTCAAAGACCAGGAGAGCCAATTGCGTTCGAAAATGAAAGGCGATTGACCAACAAGTTGATACAGTCTGGCATTGAAGAGCTGAAAAAGCAAGGCCTTGATGTTGGCTACATAAATATCGATAAAGCCATCACTAGGGCCGATATTGGAAGAGATGGCATCCACTACACTCACTATGGCTACAAAAGATTTAGTCAGCTCATTGCAGTTTACATCTATGAAGCAGAACGCTCAAGGAAAAGGATGCTTCGCTTTTCAAAGTAATCATAAGAAAATAATCCGTTGAATGATATTGGGCACCGTATGATTATAACAGATGCCGTCAATTAAAGAGTGTTGATTACGGCTTATTCTGTTCATGGCCTTGGCAGTGGAGGGGATTCATAGTATGTGGCAACAAGCGTGTGTGCGTGAACGCTCAGAAGAATGGAAACGAGAGAACCACAAGAAGAAGTTGAGAGAAATGCGGATGATGTCACTATGCTGGCCTTTTGCACTGGCACCGCCAAGGAGAAGTTAAGAGTTGTATTGACGATGGTATGCATAGTTCTGGTTCTGTGTATGGCCCTGCCTGGCAGTGGAGGGTTCATAGCATGTGGCGGCATGCTTTGAGACAGCCACTGCCTTGGGAATTGGAGGGTTCATAGCATGTGGCGGCACGCTCTGAGCTAGCCACTTCCTT
>JAXCGZ010009584.1:67500-77500 GCA_037179515.1 Halocaridina rubra
TTATCTCTTTCTGTGCATTTAATTGTTGAAGATATATATGAATAGGAAGTGTGTATGACATATGGTGTTTATAATATAATGCTATGCGTTTGAATGTTGGCCAACAATTTTGTTGAGCCGCCCATTTACGGTAAAAAAAAAAATATTGATAGAGGATTAGCTCATTAAAATTGTTGAGTCATGTTAGTAATATCTGTTACTATGACGATGATTTGGCTGATCCAGATCTCAATCCTACAAAAGTTGGTACTAATGAATTTGAGAGTGATGAATCTGATGACATAGATGAGGATGACTAAAATATGCCTGACCATAAAGAAGCAAGTGCTTCTAATCAGTAGCCTGGGAAACCATGTAAAAAAAAAAAAAAAAAAAGTAGAATGTGTAAAGGAAATATTGTTTGTAGTGCAGCCTAGTCCTGAGCTTCCCAATGAGCCTCTTACGTCAGAGCGATAGTGGAGGAAGGGGGATATTGATCATCTCTATCCATCAGAAACTGATTATCCCAAGCCAGGTGATCTTCAGACACCTTATCAATACTTTTCTCAGTTGTTTACACCTGAAATGGTTAACCATATAGCAGGACAAAAGTTTTGTTGGCGATGCCAAGATCAATCAAAGACCCACAGTCAACTGTTGTGTTTTGTGATAACTTTTTCTTAAGTTACATACTAGTCAAGGAGTTAGAATCTAAGATGGGCATCAAAACCCTTGGTACAGGGAGAGAAACAAGATGTGGGGCACGTTTGTCGTCTGGTTAAGAACCCATTTTTCTCTTTATAAGGGGAGTGGCTGTGTCAAGGCAAAATACATTGATTTCTGGGTAGGAGAAAATACAGAGGATGATATTCCCAACTCCCTCGTTCCGCCCCGTTTAGTTGAATCCTGCGAGACACGCAGGGGAACATGAAGAAAGTGTTCTAGCTTCCTACTTTAAGAGGAATATATATATATATATATATATATATATATATATATATATATATATATATATATATATATATATGTATTATATATATATACATATATATATATATATATATATATATATATATATATATATATATATATATATATATATATACATATATATATATATATATATATATATATATATATATATATATATATATATATATATATATATATATATATATATATATATATATATATATATATATATATATATATATATATATATATATATATATATATATATATATATATATATATATATATATAGATATATATATATATATATATATATATATATATATATATATATATATATATATATATATATATATATATATATATATATGTATATATGTACGTATGTATATATATACATGCATACATATATACATATATACTGCATTAGAATGGTTAGTGAGAGTGTTTAATATATGCTTTATGTTGTCAATGGTGCCAGTGGAATGGGTGATTGCTTGTATAGTGCCCTTGTACAAAGGTAAGGGAGATGTGTATGAATGCAGTAATTTTAGGGGTATAAGTTTGTTGAGTGTGGTAGGAAAGGTGTATGGTAGGATACTGGTTAACAGGATTAGGGATAAGACAGAAAATGTGATCGCGGAAGTGCAGAGTGGTTTTAGGAGAGGTAGAGGTTGTATAGATCAGATTTTTATTGTTAGGCAGATATGTGAGAAATATTTAGCAAAGGGTAAGGATGTGCATTTTGCATTTTTGGATCTAGAGAAAGTGCATGATAGAGTTGATGGAGAGGCAATGTGGAATGTTTTGAGATTATATGGAATTAATAGTAAATTGTTGCATGCAGTGAAGAGTTTGTATAAGGGCAGTAGAGCTTGTGTTAGGGTAGGGAATGAAGTGAGTGAGTGGTTTCCAGTGAGTGTGGGACTGAGACAGGGATATGTTATGTCACCATGGCTGTTCAATTTGTATATTGTTGGAGTCGTAAGAGTGGTGAATGAGCGAGTGCGTTGTCGAGGTTTGAGATTGGGAGATGGGGATGATAGCGAGTGGGTGCTGAATCAGTTGCTGTTTGCAGATGATACTGTGGTGGTGGCAGATTCAGAGGAGAAGATGTGTCAGTTAGTGTCCGAATTTGGAATGGTGTGTGAGAGAAGGAAGTTGCGAGTGAATGTGGGAAAGAGTAAGGTTATGAGGTGTACAAGAAATGAGGATGGTGCTGGATTGAATGTTATGTTGAATGGAGAGACACTTGAGGAAGTTGATCAGTTTAGGTATTTAGGCTCGGTTATAGCTGCAAATGGTGGAGTGGAAGCAGATGTGTGTCACAAAGTGAATGAAGGATGTAAAGTGTTGAGTGCATTGAAAGGAGTGATGAAGAATAGAGGGTTGGAAATGAATGTTAAGAGAGTATTGTATGAGAAAGTGGTTGTGCCAACTGTGATGTATGGATCAGAGTTATGGGGTATGAAAGTAAGTGAGAGACGGAAATTAAGTGCTTTTGAGATGAAATGCCTGAGGAGTATGATTGGTGTATCTCGGTTGCATAGGGTTAAGAATGAAGTGGTGAGAGCAAGAATGGGTGTGAGGAGAGAAATTGCAGCAAGAGTAGATATGAATGTTCTGAGAGGGTTTGGTCATTTGGAAAGAATGGATGTTGAAAGACTGCTGAAAAAGGTTATGAATGCGAGAGTTGATGGAAGAAATGTTAGAGGGAGGCCTAGGTTTGGGTGGATGGATGGAGTAAGGAGAGCCCTAAATGATAGGAGGATGGATGTGAGGGAAGCAAGCGTGCGTGCTAGGAATAGGAATGAGTGGTGAGCAATTGTGACGCAGCTCTGATGGGCATCTGCTGTTACCACGGGGCTGCATCTTACAGAGGTAGCCCTGTGTTAGAGGCAGTAGGGGAGTTGGCAGTTGTGAAGCGACAGAGGTTGTGGAAGAGCCTGGAGGATGGGCTGTGGCACTCCAGCAGAGCCATCTGAACGGTCGCTAGCTCCCTCGTCATTGCCCATATAGCAAAGTATTCCCATTACTATTTTCTTTTTTTGATGTCGGCTACTCCCCAATTAAAGGGGGAAACAGCCAAGGTAGATACATATATATATATATATATATATATATATATATATATATATATATATATATATATATATATATATATATATCATACATATATATATATATATATATATATATATATATATATATATATATATATATATATATATATATATATATATATATATATATATATATATATGTATATATGTATATATATATGTATATATGATATATATATATATATATATATATATATATATATATATATATATATATATATATATATATATATATATATATATATATATATATATATATATATATATATATATATATATATATATATATATATATATATATATATATATATATATATATATATATATATATATATATATATATATATATATATATATATATATATATATATATATATATATATATATATATATATATATATATATATATATATATATATATATATATATATATATATATATATATATATATATATATATATATATATATATATATATATATATATATATATATATATATATATATATATATATATATATATATATATACTATATATAATTGCAAATGACCATATTTTATTCATTCCAGTTTTCTGAAGAGAGAGAGTGAGAGAAAGAAAGAGAGAGAGATAATGTTTACATATGGCATATAGTTACTCGTTAAGTAGTTACCGTGGCTCAAGCGGTAGCGTCCGCGACTCTGAGGCGTCAGTTCGAGGGTTCGCGCCCGTCACAGTCAGAAGTTAGCAAGGGGATGCACTCAGGGTAACGATTACATTTGCCAACACAAGTCCTTCGCAAGAAGGCAACCTACCTAGCCCTTGGTAGAAATGGGAGTCCGTGACGTAAAACCGAAACATATAGATACTCCTTAAATTGATTTTTGATATAATGATGCATTTTTCGCACTAATAATAAGACATTGCAATTATTAATGAATTAAAGTTTTCTCTCAAGTCAAACAAAATGAAGAGAATTGAACCCAAGTTTAGGGTGTGGCTTTACATATGATTTCTCCATTGTCAAAATGACAACATTTTACCCATATTGTTATGAGAAGGAATTGTTACTTAGTTGATACTAAGAACCGATTTCTTGAACAGTGTAAACCTAGGATATCATATTGTTAGTTAGCTAGACACACACAAATGGATTTCATAAGCGCATCTGACGTGGTCTGTGTATGGCTAGGATCCCGTACGGGATCCTAGCCATACACAGAATCGCGTCAGATGCCTTTATGAAATCCATTTGTGTGTGTCTAGCTAACTAACAATATGGTATCCAAGGCTTACACTCTTTAAGAAATCGGGCCTAGGATCTTGTACGGGATGTTAGTCATACACAGAACCGCGTCAGATGCGTTTATGAAATCCGTTTGTGTGTGTCTTGCTAACTAACGAAATGGTATCCTAGGCTTACACTGTTTAAGAAATCGGGCCTAGGAGCCCATACGGGATCCTAGCCATATACAGAACCGCGTCAGATGCGTTTATGAAATCCATTCGTGTGTGTCTAGCTAACTAACAATATGGTATCCTAGGCTTACACTGTTTAAGAAATCGGGACTAGGATCCCATACGGGATTCTAGCCATACACAGAACCGAGTCAGATGCGTTTATGAAATCCAATTGTGTGTGTCTAGTTAACTAACAATATAGTATCCTAGGTTTACACTGTTTAAGAAATCGGGCCTAGGAGCCCATACGTAATCCCAGCCATACACAGAACCGCGTCAGATGCGTTTATAAAATCCATTCGTGTGTGTCTAGCTAACTAACAATATGGTATCCTAGGTTTACACTGTTTAAGAAATCGGGCCCAGGATCCCGTTCATGATCCTAGCCATACACAGAACCGCGTCAGATGCGTTTATGAAATCCATTTGTGTGTCTAGCTAACTAACAATATTGTATCCTAGGTTTCCACAGTTTAAGGAATCGGGCCAAAGCCTTGATGTAGGTAGTTATATTATTGTTATCTTTTTAGGCAGGAGAGTAATGTAGCTTTTATTTACACATTTTTCTCCCTGACCTTTGGAGTTTTTTCTTCGCATTAACTGCAGCTGATAGTACTTGCCTGCACCACTTCCAAGATAATTTTTTTTATGACGGTTCCTTCATCCTTTTGCCTAGAATTGAATTTTTTTTATGATATTCGCGTTTTCTACTTCATATTTATTGCGCTATTATCCCAAGGCGAAGTCCTTTGAGGTATATTAACTAAAGAGCCACATTTAGGGTCTGTGAAGATGGAAGGTCTGTCAACATCACTTATCATGGTCAAATTATACCACTGCCAACCTCTGCTAGTAATCATTTTGAGTTATGATGACCCCTAATTGGAGAAGCTAATTCAGGAAATAAGAACATCCAAAAAAGAGTAACTATCCCGCGGTGGTGTACATCATCTCTTCGCCAGAAACGTTTTTGGATGAGTAGAGTATAGGCACTAATCAGCTTCAGTCAGTCCAAAAGGACCCAGTGACCTTATCATTATATGCAAATGCTTGTGGTGGAACAGATTCTATATTTAACAGACACACATACATACAGTGAACGCTTTCCTACTACCCTCAACATTCTATTTAGTAAATAGTGAATTATAGACTTAGAAGTCTTTATCGATATCAGGGTTATTGTTTCTATCTAGCCTCTCAGGATGCTAATGGTTGACCTCTGCTATATATATCATAGTCGTATGTCTTTCCTGATAACAACTCCTTCGACTAATACAGTCTTGAGACCGGCACAGTGTTGAGCTGTCTTGCTCCCCAAGTTGCTGGATTTCAATATGGATGTGATAATTTACATGAATAGTTTTAGTCTAACCACAGATTCTCGAAATCACACGAGGCTCCAAAATACGACAGCTACAATTCACTCTAATGCCGCCATGCGTATAATCTGCCACGCAAGGCCATCAAACTAATGGATGGGAATCATGCAATGTAAACGAGAAATAAGCACGGCAATACGCATGAGTTATGGCACTCGTGGGGAGGTACCACGATTCGTGCCACTCATGGGGATCACAAGAGCCTTAACAATAATGATGGTCACTTGAGTCTTGTGAGGCAGCACGATACGTGGCACTCATGGGGGTCACACGATCCTATTCCCTTGTGGGGAGATCACTTGATTCGAGTCTGTCAAGGAGGTCACACGATCCTTGGTATTCAAGGGTTCACACGATTCCTGGCACTTATGAGAGGCGCATGACAGGTGGCATTCATGGGAATCACATGGCTCGTGGCACTAATGGAAAGGTCACATGAACCTTGCCACTCATGGGGAGATCACAATATTCGTGGAGCTCGTTAAGGTCACACGATCCTTGGCAATCATGGTGATCACGCAATTCTTGGCACTCACGAGGGCCGAATGATATATGGCATTCATGGGAAGGTCACACGGTTAGTGGCACTCATGGTAAGGTCACATAATCTTTAGCACTCATGGGGAGCTCACACGATTCGTGACGCTCATGGGGGTCACAAGATCCTTGGCCCTTATAAGGGTCACACGACTCTTGTCACTCATGGGGACTGTACAACACTTGTCACTCATGAGAAGGTCACACAAATCGTGACACTCATGGCCAGTCACACGATCCTTGGCAATCATGATGGCCGCATGATTCGTGGCACTCATGGAGGTCACACGGCTAGTAGAACATAGGGAAGATTACACAACTAGTGACACTCATGGGGGTCGCACGATTCCTAGAACTCATGAGTCACAAGGTTCGTGAGTCACAAGGTTCGTGGCACTCATGGGGGTAATGTGATTTGTGACCAAAAAAAAAAAAGTAAGTAAGGAGGTGTAATTTCTATTTAATTGGGAATTTGATTATGGTGTCAATATAATGATAGAAAATACAATATAATGGATTGTTAAAATACAGCAATGACAACGACAGATAAAGTATTATTTTTTATCAAAATAATAATTTTCATTCATAACTTTGTGTTCTTGTGCCAGAGTCAGTTTATAAAGGTATGAAAAAGCGACATAATGGATTATTAGTTCGAATCAATGGCAAAATTGCTTTATGTGTTATATATGGTAAAGTGATAGTTTTCATAAAAAAAATCTTTTATTACATTTGTTCATGTAAACACAATATAATCGCATGATAAATGGCATAATGGTCAAGTAAAATACAATAATGGTAAAAATGATTTAAGTATCTTTAATGTTCATATGATTGTTTTAATCTAAAAAGCTGTATTGCCTTTGTCTATGCAATTGCAGTATAATGAATTATTATGGTATTTGTATATATATATATATATATATATATATATATATAATATATATATATATATATATATATATATATATATATATAATATATATATATATATATATATATATAAATTATTATGAAAATTGCAACAGTGCCAGATATGATCTCATTATTACTTATATATGAATAATTACTTACATACATAAATCTGTAAGATCACTTTCATGGAATGAAAAAAAGATGTATATAAACGTATAAAATGTAAAGTTGGCAAAGGTAAATTACGAAATTATTTATGTACATAAACGTATAAAATACAAAGCTGGCAAAGGTATATCACGAAATTATTTATACTTAAGAAAAAAGTATTCATTTATACTCCATTATTGTTTTTGTGCATATCGTAGATTTAACTTATCTGTTTTTATTACATATGGAAATTATATAATACAATCGTATATTTATTTGTTGAGGTGTATTATCGTAATAAGCTGGCCTATGGCACCAGCCGCCCTATGCAATACAACGGTACTTTTCCTATGCTTACATCAACACCGACTATTATGGTGTATTCGTAACACATCTGAGTGTTTGCCCGTCCCGGTGTGATACTCATAAAAATTACTGTGTTGCCTTCCGGTAAGCCATTACTTGTATATGTAGATACTTACTTCAGTAAAAGAAAATTCTGAATCCACAATTCAGGCATCATGAATATCAATAAATTGTTTAGCTTGCATACTAAAGACAGTGGGAGCAAATAAAACCAATTAGGGAGTGAGCCAGGTTAAAATGTTTCCTGTCCCAGAGACTGATCAATGAGAGAGCCAGCTATACTTGATGATAATCCTAAGCTCAGAGCAACGTAGAGGCTGTGCGTCATGAGACGCATTGAACAGTGAAAGTTTGAGCCAAAGCCAACACAAGACTGTGAGAGGTTAGTGCGAAACAGCAGCTGCATCTGAACATAAGAAAAATTGGTGATACAGAAGAAGTGTTAAACAACCGCTAATGAAACCAAAGTAAACAAACATTCCAATAGGTTTCGATATCGACACCAGAAAGACGATCTTGGAAACAAAAAGGAAAGGATAGTGGCGTTTGGAGAGCGACAGGTAGCTCCTGTCAATCCAGTAGTAGACAAGAGTGTCCATAGTGAAACAGAATCCTCAGTACTTGGCTATCGAGTAGAGTTATAAAGACCATCCAACAGCTTTCAAGTTTTAAAAAGGCATCCTAGAATTAGATACAGCCACAGAGATATTGTCATTAAACGAATGTCAAAGAAGTTTCTTTTTTTTTCTTCGTGAATGGAACGATAATATTTTCTTTAAGAAAGTATAACAATATCCCTGTAGAAAATGTGAACAGGATATTGTTTCATGCTCATGAAGAAGGATATTTTTTATAATACATGTAGAGAGAGAGAAAGAGAGAGAGAGAGAGAGAGAGAGAGAGAGAGAGAGAGAGAGAGAGAGAGAGAGAGAGAGAGAGAGAGAGAGAGAGAGAGAGAGAGGAGAGAGAGAGGAGAGAGAGAGAGAGAGAGAGAGGAGAGAGAGAGAGAGAGAGAGAGAGAGAGAGAGAGAGAGAGAATCACCGAATGTGAAATTGTTGGACTAAAACTTGCTATTGAACATGTTCTCAGTGCTAGGAAAAATGCTATCATATTCTGTGACTCACAGAGTGAGCTTCTGTCACTGAGATAATTGAAAAGCACCTATAAAACTCACATGACTGAAATTCAAGAGGCTCTTATTTACTGCGCAAAATTTAAACTCCAAGTTAGGTTTTCATGGGTACCCTCCCATGTTGGGATAATAGGTAATGAAAAGGCTGACAGGCTGGCAAAAATGGCAACTGAGAGTTCAGTGTCTGAATCTATAACCACACTGACTCAGTTCAAAACAATATTGTATAATGAGATTATGGAAGATCAAGAACTTTCTACACTCACACATCTAAGCAGCTGTTCGATCCAACATTACGAAAGCTTCAGAAGACTGAGACACAAATACAGCATGGGTAAAATGCTTTCAGGTGACTGTGATAGAAATGCTGCCCGCATAAGACTTGGTTATAGAAATATATGAGAAGTGAATTGCGAGAAAACTGGTAGAGAGCACCCAGAACACTCAAATTGCCATTTATGTGAGTGTGAAAGGGGCAACTATTTTTACACTACATTACAGAGTGCTCAAAGCTTAAGGACTTCAGACCTCTTGGTCTGAGCTACTTTGAACTTTGTGTGCACTTCTGCGACCCAGAGAACTTATATCCTATACGTAGTGAATACCCAACATTGAAAATGTAATTCTTTTACCCTATCTAAACATATTTAAATTACCTTTTCTAGCTGGGAAAAAAAGAAAAAAAAATGGGGGAGAGGTGGAGGGAATACCTTCTCTCTCTCTCTCTCTCTCTCTCTCTCTCTCTCTCTCTCTCTCTCTCTCTCTCTCTCTCTCTCTCTCTCTCTCTCTCTCTCTCTCTCTCTCTCTCTCTCTCTCTCTCTCTCTCTCTCTCTCATAGGTCTTTTTATATGCATAAGCCACTTTTCCCCTTATAAGGTGAGTGGCTGAGTAAAGAAATAATGTTCTGACTTTCTGGGAAGAGAAAGTACAGAGAGGGGGTCTCTCATTCTCTTCGCTCCGCCCCACTTAGTCTACTCTTACGACACGCAGAGGAATATGGAGGAAGT
>JAXCGZ010009584.1:87500-90000 GCA_037179515.1 Halocaridina rubra
GTACAACACTTGTCACTCATGAGAAGGTCACACAAATCGTGACACTCATTGCAAGTCACACGATCCTTGGCAATCATGATTGCCGCATGATTCGTGGCACTCATGGAGGTCACACGGCTAGTAGAACATAGGGAAGATTACACAGCTAGTGACACTCATGGGGGCCTCACGATTCCTAAAACTCATGAGTCTCAAGGTTCGTGGCACTCATGGGGGTAATGTGATTTTTGATAAAAGCAAGTAAGTAAGGAGGTGTAATTTCTATTTAAATGGGGATATTATTACTGTGTCAATATAATGATAGAAAATACAGTATAATAGATTGTTAAAATACAACACTAACAATGATATGTAAAGTATTATTTTTATCAAAATAATAATTTTCATTCATTACTTTGTGTTCTTGTGCCAGACTCGGTTTATACAGGTATGAAAAAGCGACAAAATGGATTATTAGTACACAGCAATGGCCAAATTGCTTTATGTGCTATATATGGTAAAATGATAGTTTTCATAAAAAAAAATTTATTACATTTGTTCATGTAAACACAATATAATCGCATGATAAATGGCATAATGGTTAAGTAAAATACAATAATGGTAAAAATGATTTAAGTATCTTTAATGTTCATATGATTGTAATGCCTGTGTCTATGCAAATACAGTATAATGAATTATTATGGCATTTATATATATATATATATATATATATATATATATATATATATATATATATATATATATATATATATATATATATATATATATATATATATATATATATATATATATATATATATATATATATATATATATATATATATATATATATATATATATATATATATATATATATATATATATATATATATATATATATATATATATATATATATATATATATATATATATATATATATATATATATATATATATATATATATATATATATATATATATATATATATATATATATATATATATATATATATATATATATATATATATATATATATATATATATATATATATATATATATATATATATATATATATATATATATATATATATATATATATATATATATATATATATATATATATATATATATATATATATATATATATATATATATATATATATATATATATATATATATATATATATATATATATATATATATATATATATATATATATATATATATATATATATATATATATATATATATATATATATATATATATATATATATATATATATATATATATATATATATATATATATATATATATATATATATATATATATATATATATATATATATATATATATATATATATATTTATATGTATATATATGTATGTATATATATGTATATATATATATATATATATATATATATATATATATATATATATATATATATATATATATATATATATATATATATATATATATATATATATATATATGAAAATTGCAACAGTGCCAGAAATAATTTCATTATTACTTATATATGAATAATATCTTACATACATAAATCTGTAAGATCACTTTCATGGAATGAAAAAAAAGATGTATATAAACGTATAAAATACAAATCTGGCAAAGGTTAATTACGAAATTACTTATACTTAAGAAAAAAGTATTAATTTTTACTCCATTATTGTTTTTGTGCATATCGTAGATTTAACTTATCTAGGTTTTCATTACATGTGGAAATTATATAATACAATCGTATATTTATTTGTTGAGGTGCATTATCGTAATAAGCTGGCCTATGGCACCAGCCGCCCTATGCAATACAACGGTTCTTTTCCTATGCTTACATCGACACCGACTATTCTGGTGTATTCGTAACTCATCTTGAGTATTTTCCCTTCCCGGTGTAATACTCATAAAAAAAAATGCTGTTTTTCCTAAATGCTTCCTTCCGGTAAGCCATTACTTGTATATGTAGATGTTTACTACAGTAAAAGAAAATTCTGAAGCCACAATTCAGGCATCATGAATATCAATAAATTGTTTACCTTGCATACTAAAGACAGAGGGAGCAAATAAAACCAATTGGGGAGTAAGCCAGGTCAAAATGGTTCCAGTCCCAAAGCCTGATCAATGAGAGAGCTAGGTATTCTTGGTGACAATCCTAAGCTCAGAGCAACGCAGAGGGTGTGCGTCACGAGAGGAATTCAACAGTGAAATTTTGAGTCAAAGCCAACACAAGACTATGAGAGGTTAGTACGAAACAGCAGCTGCATCTGAACATAAGAAAAATTGCTGATACAGAAAGAGTGTGAAACCACCGCTAATGAGGACCAATGTAAAGAAATATTCCAATAGGTTTCGATATTGACACTAGAAAGACGATCTTGGAAGCATAATAGACAGGATAGTGGCGTTTGGAGAGCGACAGGTAGCTTCTGTCAATCCAGTAGTAGACAAGAGTGTCCATAGTGAAACAGAATCCTCAGTACTTGGCTATCGAGAAGAGTTATA
>JAXCGZ010009584.1:102500-107500 GCA_037179515.1 Halocaridina rubra
CTTCCATGTAACTAAGTCTAAGACCATATTTATTTCCCTTTGCTTCATTTAACAATAAAAGATCCATCTTTCTTCTCACACGTGCTACCAGTCTCCTCCCTCTATCACCTTTTCCATAAACACACCCATTCAGATACCCAATCACTAGGTTCTAGTTTGAGCCTTTGTACCAGAACCCCTTTATTTGCCATGACTCTTCTCGGGAGGCTAGTACGAAATGAAGGGATCCCAAATGGCACCAATTCTCAGTTTCTAACTGGTTGGAAAGGGTAATAGAGAAATCAAAAGGTCTCTTTGGATAAATTAATAGATAAAAGAAGATGCTTGATTGGATAATGAGAAAGAGAATACAGAAGGTCTGACTGAATAATATTAGAGAGAACACAAAAGGTCTAAATGCATCAAGTATAAGAAAACAAGAAAGATCTGAATGCATAATGTAAGAGAGAAAAAACATTTTGATTTGATAATGCAATAGAGAACACAAAAGGTCTGATTTGATACTGTACGACAGCCCACAATAGGTGTGACTGGATAATATAAGAAAGACCACAAAAGGTCTGATTGGATAATGTAAGAGAGAATATAAGAGATATGAATGGATAAGTAATAGAGAACACAAAAGGTAATAACAACTGAATTTATTATTTACTTTCCAGCTTTGACAACTCTCAGAGTGACATTTTGTAAACGATGATAAATTCATTCTAACTCCACTCTATCTTTTTTTTTTGGGGGGGGGGGCACGTGCCAAAAACAAGTTTGGAGACCATTCTAAAAAAAAAAAAAAACTCAGCTGGTACTTACCTATTTGCAAATCATCAAAGCAATTTTTCTCTCTTTCTTAACTTCATATAAAGTGTCAAAATGTTGGGCAGTGCAAGCAAGGCCTAAGCAAATTTAGCCAAAATCATTTTGTATTGGAACACTTGTGTCACAACAATTAAAACTGGTGTTGTGGAAGTCTCCTGTTTTTTTTTTTTTACCATTTGAAAATAAGAACTATTGTGCATGGGGGTGTGTGTGTGTGTGTGTGTGTGTGTGTGTGTGTGTGTGTGTGTGTGTGTGCTGTGTGTGTGTGTGTGTGTGTATTTGTGTGTGTCTATTTGTGTGTGTGTGAGAGAGAGAGAAAGAGAGAGAGAGAGCCAGTGTGTGTGTGAGGTGTGTGTGTGTGTGTGTGTGTGTGTGTGTGTGTGTGATTACCTAATTGTGATTACCTAATTGTGTTTACGGGAAAGAGCCCAAAGCTCGTATCTTCCCGTCTCCTCATCGGTTCCATTTTATACTTAGTGATACTTATCATACCTGTCCTTAAAACTATGGATTGAGATAGCATTAACTACCTCCTCGCTTAGCCAATTCCAATTATCAACTACTCTTACACTGAAAAAGTATTTCCTTACATCCTGCGAAGAAGTTTTCTTACGAAGCTTCAAACTATGACCTCTAGTTCTAGAGCCAGCCATATCAAAATATCGATCCCTATCCACTCTATCATAACCATGAAGGAATTTAAAGACTGTCACCATATCCCCCCTCACTCTTCTAGCTTCGAGTGATGGTAAGTCTAATTCCCTCAGCCTCTCATCATAACTGAGATTGCGTATTTCTGGCACCAGTTTCGTGGCATGTCTTTGAACTTTTTCAAGCTTAGCTATGTGCTTTTTCAAGTGCGGATTCCAAAAGGGGGCTGCATATTCGAGTTTTGGTCTCACATAGGTTACATAAATATTTCTGAACATTTCCTTGTCCATGTGCCTGAAGGCTACCCTTACATTTGATAAGAATGCATATGCTGCCCTTACTATGCCATTTATATGTATTTATATGCCATTTATATGTATTTATATGTATTTCTGTGTGTGTGTGTGTGTGTGTGTGTGTGTGTGTGTGTGTGTGTGTGTGTGTGGGGGGGAGAGAGAGAGAGAGAGAGAGAGAGAGAGAGAGAGAGAGAGAGAGAGAGAGAGAGAGAGAGAGAGAGAGAGAGAGAGAGAGAGAGAGAGAGAGAGAGAGAGAGCAAACTTATTCCTAATGCTAGGAAGAACTTTTTTAACACTAAAAAAAATAATTTAACAGTCTCAGTAAAATTCTTACTTCTCAAAGGTCAGAGGGCATCAAAGACCCTATCACGAGGAAATAAAAGACTGAAATGAATTTTTTTTTCTTATATCTGAAGGAATTACTGTTTATCTCATAAATAATTCCCCAGCCTTGAATGCTTTGAGAAAAAAAATCTGAAAAAAAAATCTTACATATCTGTAGCTATGCTCTTATATGTGGAAGATAAACTTAAACAAATTGGAGATAGAACTTTTAAAGTTTTTCTCCATGACGAAGGTAAAACACACGGGAGATTATTAGATAATTCTTGTATATGTATTTTTCACGAATAAATTAGGTTTCAATGGTTTGCGGTCTGAGAAAAATAACCTCTATGTAATTACTATATTAATAAATACATAAATGAGCTATGTTTCCTCTTAAAAGGGGGGTGGACTGAGTCAAAGGAAAGTATCTTGACTCTTTGTGGGATGAGATTACAGAGGAGGGGACTTTTACTACACGCAGGGGAACACGGAGGAAGTATTCTTACCCCTCCAAAATTTCTTCATAAAATCAACAGGTTTCATGTATTATAATCAACTGTTTTCGCTTCCACTTGTTCGTTCTTCACTCTAGAAAAAAAAATGATGTCAGTGCTGGTCACATAAGTAAATAAGTGACAGTCTGCGTTATCTTTTCTAAAGTAATACAAATCTATTTCAACATAAATCTACCACACACACACAACACACACACACACACACACACACACACACACACACACACACACACACACACACACACACACACACACACACACACACACACACACACACACACACACACACACACACACACACACACACACACACTATATATATATATATATATATATATATATATATATATATATATATATATATATATATATATATATATATATATATATATATATATATTCATAAAAAAAGAGAAATAAAAACGGGTTACCTAAGCACATAAATGACAGTCTGTGTTATCTTTTCTTATATGCAATAGTTCTTGAGTTAAATTGATCCATTTCAAGATAATATCCAGCCATTCGTCTAATGAACACTTTTTGTTTCCCTTCCTTATCCTCTTCCTTTTAATATTATCTAAGCTGACATAATCTCTTCCAACTAATGATATGAGTATTGTATTACGCCTCGATTTTAACCGTCATTTTGCACCGTGGGTAAACCAAGTGATCCATAAATACATTAGTTCCTGATACTGATTCTCAGTAAGAGTTCATCTACACTCATTGTGTTTATGTCATGCAGTTTCTTCATGTACATAATGTGGTTGAAGAGTCTTTGGAGAAGCTCCATACCTACTTAATTTGTGGATGACCTAAGTAGGGTGTAGGGGGCATTTTGTGACAATCCTCTACCTCCAAGGAATTAAGAGGAGTGATCGAGGTATGCTTGGCTTCTGGAGAATGCGCGTGCTTTGACTAGGCCACATCAAAAGGAAAGGATTGAGGCTGTTGGAAATGCTTGTATATAGTTTATTATTATTATTTTTTTTAGTTATTCGTGTGTACATATGTTCTTTCCCCATCCCCCTCCCCCCTTCTGACTGCATAGATGAATAAAGAAATCGATAAAAATTCGGTACTTAACACTGACTCTGTTCATGTGTGAGACAAATCCTACTTTAACATATATAGCTTAAAATTATATTTTCCAATCCATGATATGAATACATTATTTTCTCCTCGTTCTCCCCTTCGTCAGGTAGCGTGGATGAACAAGGTAACCAACGCAGTTTTGTCAATGGGAGAGACGATGATTGCCAAAGACACTCGGATGTCTGTCCAGAGGGAGCAAAGAGCCACCTGGATTCTAACTATACAAAATGCCACCCTAAAAGACCATGGCTACTACACGTGTAATATCAATACTCAGCCACCGACATCTATTCATGGCTTCTTGAATGTTGTAGGTAAGTGACACCAGATATGATATCTGTGAGCTCCGAAACTCCGTCACCAGCAGACGACGTAGAGCTGGAGACCCACCCAAGTACTAGAGGGTGCCATAGCAACAAAGGCCCAATTTCTTAAACAGTGTAAACCTAGGATACCATATAGTTAGTTAGCTAGACACGGGATTCTAGCCATACATAGAACCGCGTCAGATGTGTTTATGAAATCCATTTGTGTGTGTCTAGCTAACTAACAATATGGTATCCTAGGTTTACACTGTATAAGAAATGGGTCCTAATCTTCAGTGGCCTTCTCGGCATTGAGGATTCTCATATATAAAAGCTTGGGTTTTCGTATTCACAATGAGTATTATAACAGAACAAATGTATATGAGCGCCATCACTACTCAGTCGGCCATTAAAATTCCGATGCAGCAGCGCCTCTAGTGGTCGGGTGGGGCCCCAGTGTTATTTCGTCTGCTGGTAGCAGTGACGAACCCAGTATGTATTACCCTCTTACTTATTAGTTCAATTACATGTCTACTTATAAGTTACTTTTACTTTTAGAAGAATAACCATTGTACAAAAATGAAAATAAATGTTTGTTTGTTTGTTTGTCTACATGTGCTACGATGATGCCCTCATATTTTTGTGTTTTATTATAGGGGCGTCTACGTTTGTGTCTGTAAATTTGCTTCTTCTCTCTCTCTCTCTCTCTCTCTCTCTCTCTCTCTCTCTCTCTCTCTCTCTCTCTCTCTCCTCTCTCTCTCTCTCTCTCTCTCTCTCTCTCTCTCAAAGTTTTAGACATAGAAATATACTCTATATGTTTATCATTACAGGAATGATAATATTCTAATCAAAAAAATCTTTATCTTCCTTTTGATTTATTAATATTCTACTGTTATTTTATAATTGCAAGCAATTTTCAGTTTAGTTTATATGAATTTAATATGAATAATGTGCAACACATTCCTAATATGAAGAGATGTTTCAATTTTCACTGTATA
>JAXCGZ010009584.1:112500-115000 GCA_037179515.1 Halocaridina rubra
AAAAAATTAACTATTTGTAGTGATGATATTAACTCAACTAATCGCTAAGCTAATCCTTATGCATCTTCCAATGTTTCCAATTGCAGACATAATATGACATTGAAAATTAGGAGATTAACCTCAGCTGACTTTGGTCGGTATACATGCCTTATATCAAACTCAGAAGGAGAAGCCACTTATACAACGACTTTAAGAGGTAACTGATCACTTATACCTGTTAACAACTACTTATGTGTCAGTACTGACCCTCATCAGCGGTACCGTCCGCGACTCTGAGGCGTCAGGTCGAGGGTTCGCGCCCCGTCACGGTCTGAGGTTAGCAAGGGCATGTACTCAGGGTAAGGATTACATCTGCCAAAGCAAGTCCTTCGCAAGAAGGCAACCGTCCTAGCCCTTGGTAGAAAAGGGAGTCCGTGACGTAAAACCGGAAAAACAACAACTGATCCTCATCCCGATAAAACTTTGCCAGTTTGACATCTAAGAGATTTTTTTCTTTTTACTTTTTTCGTTTAAGACAATTTTGAGATCGAGCCCCGTCACGGTCTGAGGTTAGCAAGGGCATGTACTCAGGGTAAGGATTACATCTGCCAAAACAAGTCCTTCGCAAGAAGGCAACCGTCCTAGCCCTTGGTAGAAAAGGGAGTCCGTGACGTAAAACTGGAACAACGACAATGTTTTAAGACAATTCTATTTTTGGTCCTTACAGTTTGCTTAAAAAAAAAAAAATGTCGTATCCATTCAGTCAGGAAAAAAGGAAAGCAGAACTTTAATTTCGTATAATTATTCTACTAATGATTAGAAGACCGCAGAGCGCATTGGTTAGAACATTCAACTCGGGGTGTGACACATCGAGCCCACTGAGCGGCTTTAGGAAGGGCATCAGTCATAATTTCCCAGATCCAACCTGTCTGTGTCCACCCCGATAATATGGATTAATGATGGCATATAGAACGTAAAAAGAAGTTAATGATTAGATTAACAAAGGAATAATGCATTATCAATAACAGTAGTCGCCGTGGCTCAAGCGGTAGCGTCCGTGACTCTGAGGCGTCAGGTCGAGGGTTTGTGCCCCGTCACGGTCTGAGGTTAGCAAGGGCATGCACTCAGGGTAAGGATTACATCTGCCAAAACAAGTCCTTAGCAAGAAGGTCACCGTCCTAGCCCTTGGTAGAAAAGGGAGTCCGTGACGTTAAACCGGAACAACAATGGCTTATCAAGAACAAGATACAAAAACAAAACGAAAAATTCTGTCCATGATTTGGCCATCCAAAAACCTTAACTAGAATCTTCTCTTTTCTTCTCAGAAATAAGAACAACAACAGTCCCTCCTCCCTTTCCAACAACTACAACAACAATAACAAAGAGAACAACAGCAACATCAACAACATCAACTACGACTCTCAAATCCGACAAAATAGCGGTTTCTACATCAGCCAAAACGTACAACAATTATTACGACGAAACCGTCAATCTGTCAGCGCCATTAATTATCCAGTTGACACCTGAAGGGCAACGAGGTAAGGACATAATAGTCTGTTCTGGGTAATTTATGCTTTCATGATATTTGTCTTTGTGTAGTCACCGTGGCTCAAGCGGTAGCGTCCTCGACTTTGAGGCTTCAGGTCGAGGGTTCGCTCCCCGTCACGGTCTGAGGTTAGCAAGGGCATGTACTCAGGGTAACTATTACATTTGCCAAAACAAGTCCTTTGCAAGAAGGCAACCGTCCTAGCCCTTGGTAGAGAAGGGAGTCCGTGACGTAAAACCGGAACATGATAATTGTCTTTGTCTTCATCTAACCCCATTTTCATCTGGGGTCTCTGAAATTGACGAACCTCCATTAAAATATGAAAAATCTTGACTTTCTCCACTTTCATTTGGGGTCGCTAAGTTTGACTTGTTTCCTTTAAAGTGTGAGAAATCGCATTGAATGACATAATGGCATATTAATTTGCTTTCAAATTTTTCCCATGTTTTGGGGGGGGGTCACTGAAGTTCACTCGCTTCCTTTAAAGTGTGAAGAAGTGTCTTGAATGTGATATTCATCTATGGCAAAAGCTACAATTACTCTGCATCTTGGGAAATTAAAGTTCTCTTAGATATGTTACAATCTATATTTCGCTTCTTTTTAATATTAAATTTCTCTAGGTTAAAAGAAAATTATATCAAGTATCACAAAATAATAATAGTATAGCATTATATTATCACATAATCCCTGTTTTGAGTGATTTCCAGATGTCTAGTAAATTTTTGATGAATTTAAAAAACAACAAAGCAGTCTTTAAATCCATATCATAATGAATGGTATGGCACTGAATACTCTGCTTGCGTTAAGTACATGAAATTTATGTTAATAAATGTGTATTTATTTTTCAGAGGATGATAATGGATGTGCAAGGAGTGTATTTGCAAAAGCTGGGAAAGGTCAACTGGAGCAGATATTGTCAATGCTTTCGGCAGCTATGATTTGCATCCTGATATAGGGTACACCTTTCAACTGCCA